>JAUZNC010003930.1:25291-37257 GCA_034780395.1 Vannuccia rotundouncinata | reverse complement strand
CTGTGTAGACACATGAATTTCGTCTATATATATATACCCCTACAGGGGCGGATCCACTATTTTCAGTGAGGGGAGGTGTAATATAAGTTTCATGGCGAGCGGCCTGCGGAGCGAGGCTATAAAACCGAGCTCGGGAGAAATTTTTTGGATTTTAGAATTTAGAAAGCGAACCAGACGTCGTATCGAGTTTTATGCGGCTTAATAGCACCATTTTTTTACATGGTATACAAGTGAAACTCCATGATGTTAATGTGGGGGTGGGCGGTAAGAACCCCTCCCCCTGGCTAGGCCCTTGATTATATCTAAGTTTCCAATACTAAAGTAATACTAATTTAAATGAAATACCAAATCTATTTATTACTAAACATATATAATTGTGATTTAAATATGTTACATATTTGAAAAATATAGTTGACATCACTGCGATTGAAATAGATACTAAAAAATTAGCACATAGTTAAATATTCTATAGTTAAGGTTATATACACCATTATTAACAATTATATATTTGTACCGAAATATACACTACACTATATAGAGTAAGAAATTGAAAGACATGAATAAAATTCCTTTCTCTGTGATACACACGTTAGAACGTTGTATCTTAAGAAAAAATGCTATTTTATTAAGTTTATTGGGGGGACGGGGCTTTGGGACACTTCAGACCCCCGAAAAAATTATTGGGAGGGGGGGGAGGGCTTAACCTCCTAAGCCCACCTCTTCCTACTGTTAACCACTAAACTCTATCAGCGCTTTTTGGAGGAAGAAATTGTTGGGGATTATTACCTATTTGGTGTTACCAAAAAACATTCAACTTCGTTTGTACCGTTTATTCAAAAATAAAATAAATTTTAAAACACAAAATTATTTACTTGAATAATTGTATACGAAGTTATACACACGACATTCAAAAAATAAATTGATATTTACAAAACTTAATAAGATAAAAAATCTCGCCCCCGGGTGGGCTCGAACCACCAACCTTTCGGTTAACAGCCGAACGCGCTAGCCGATTGCGCCACGGAGGCTGCCTGAACAAAGGTGAATATTTCTAAGTGTATAAAAGGTAAGAATTTTGAGGGGGAGGCCAGCCCTATGTTACCCCCTCCACTTTTTACTGACAAAACAAAACTTTTGGATCTTAATTGTTTTTGTATGTCTTGCAATTTCTTGCTATTTTATTTCAGTAAAATTATCAAAGTTTTGGAAAATCATGATAGGTAATTACATTTTTTCCTCACGATATTTTAAAACATGACTTTTCATTTACATTTTTTGTGGGTCTAGGTTTTTGATTAACCTCCTACGCCACTGCTTCTGAAGAGATATATTATACTCTTCGTTAATTTTCAGGAATTTGTTCTTAATTATGATTTATCTGAAAGTGAGGAAATAGTGCTTAAGATAACATCAAAGTTATCCCCATTTTAAATGAATACAGCTCGGCAATATGTATTTGTCTTATAATCATGGACAAATTGACAAATGGGAATTGCAAAAACTCCTAAACTAATATAAATGTTAGAGTTTTAACGAAATAAAGTCTAATTCATATGTTTAATTGTTTCAATCTATTTTTTAGGCATATATTTCTGTACCATAATATTAATTAAGGTCAGTCTGATAATATTTCATACAGATATTTTTTATTAGTATATAATCGTTTTATATATATTCACGAATAGAATAAGATGATGGTAATTTTCCCTTAATATAGCATTTCCGTGAAATAATATGATTGCGATGATTATATTGGTATGGTATAGTCATAGGGTGACTTATAAGCATTTTGGCTTTTTAATTTTATGTCTTATTTTATGAGTATATATTTATTTCATAGGTATATAACTTTCATATTTGTGTCAAGATTTTTGTATTAGACCAAATTTGTCAAAGTTTTCATTTTATAAAGTTTATAAAGTTTCATATAAAATTAAAAATAAATTATATCATTATTGTAGTTCAACAAATATACACTTATTATTATATTATTATTAATTTTGTATATATTTCAGTTTTATTTTTTAACAGAAAACCCTATAGATCCAGTATTTATTTATTTAAGTAAATAAACACTTTTTATTACCGTTTCCTATAATTGTTTATTTCATATCCTCCATTGCAATAGGAGGTTATTGTGTTAACAACATACAACAGGCATATTGTACCTCCTCTAACAATAACCACTTTAAGTCAGCTTCCTTCAATACCCATCATTTCGAAATTATTGACATCCGAAAAGCATTTTTCATCTTACCATATTTGTAGAGTTGTTTAGCCATACTAAAATATTAATTTTATTCTTTCCATGTTGTAGTTTTAATACCCTAATTCCCATTTTGATATCATATTAATTATAATAATGAATATGTATTGTTTAATTTCACAAAAAGGATATTAATTTCCTGTAGACGTAATTAAGAATGTTTTTTTATAAATATATAAATCAATATACAGTGACGCAATATTTAAAAATATCAATTTAAAATATTTGTTGAAATATAATCTTAGGTATATTAAATATAAATCCGATATTTAAATTATTTAAAAATAATATTAAAAATTTTAAAAATGTTTTGAAACACCCTGTAGGTACTTTTAATATCTATATACCTTAAGTCTTAATTATATATTATATCTATCAATATTATTATAGATATAAACATAGGGTATAAATATAAATGGAATATTAGCAAAATATTAATATAAATAATAAAATAAAAATTTCTAATTTTCTTGATGGATGGGATATTTTTTTATGTTTTATCCGGAGGGAATTAATTACTTATAATGATCAGTTAATATTCAATATTGTTTTAGAATAATGTAAAAAATGTATGTATTGTTCACTGTATAATCTTCGAAAATGCAAAATTTGTGCAAAATATTTAATTAGTAATCTCCAAAGAAATATCTGCTATCAAGTTACAGTGAAACATATAACACATAACGCGTCTTATAATACAAAATGTTTTAATTACAAACATTGAAGCTATGTCGAAAATCGATATGAAGAGATACTTTATTACATAATTATACTAACTGCTATCCTCAGATATACAATTTAATTACATCTTTTATTTGTTTAAGTGGTCCAACTTAAAGAGTTTTCAAGAAAACGATTAGATGAAGTTCAAACTTATTACGCAGACATTTTGTATGATTTAGTTTCAACCGCGCGCATGACAATAAATTATAATCAATAATATTATCATTTTATGTTGGCAATTCAGTTTTCTTATAATTTTCCCATTTTATAGAATTGCAGCAGTTTTAAATTATGAATTTTTTGTCGGCGGAATATAGTTGCTTTGTGTGAGGATGTATTCATTAAGTGTATTCATTAAGTGTATTAATTCATTTAATCAACTGATGTGAATATTGAATTAAATAATGAATCTAATGTCAGACAAAGTTATAAAAATTATATTATTACTTAAACATTTTTATTTGTCCATAAGTTAATCTTTTCTTACATTAAGATTCCCAATTTAGATATATTATAAATATTATTTTTTTTATTTTAAAGTAATAAATCAAGGTCATCAACATCAATCTATTTATAATTTAGTGAATTTTGCATCGAATATGTTTTCAGAAAAGCAAACATTAACACAATATTTAATAGTTGAACATTCCACCTACTCAACATTCAATTTGTTTTATTTACGATATTGTCAACTTTTTAATTCTCTTGTTAGAAAAGTTTTTAATTTTGACGAATATTATTTATATACAAGTTTCATCACGCATTCAACACAAATTTCAATCAATAGTTCTAGGTCAAATATTTAATCAAAATGAGTTTAAAATCTAGACTGTTTTAATGTATTTTTTAACTATTTTATTATAATATGTTTTAAATTAGGAAAAGTTTTAAATAATCAATAGTTAAATTGTATATGCATTTAAATATTGCGATATATATTAGTAATGGTATCCGGATTGTGTCAGAGGCACATAGTAAAAATTTACTGATAAATAAAATAAAACTACTCTAAATTTAAATAGAATCAAAAGGGTACTTTACTTTTAGTTTTTTTTCACTAATAAAGACATATTGTCGAAAAGTCCGTTAAAGTTGAGTGTATATACTTTGATTCTTTTTAGATTTTTAGTTTTAGTTTTTAATTTTAGGGCGAAAGTGTTTTTCTTCTCTTTTTTTGGTTGAATTTTGTTTGTACATTTTTATATATTATGAGTATTTAAATATCTGGCAAGATATGATTAAAAAGTTTTATAAATATTGCATAAAAATGTGGGTCCGGTATATGTATGTATACATATATAAATGATTTAAACCATTTTATAAAATTTTTCACGTGACTAACTTTATTTTAATATTTTACATTAATTTAAATATCTATAGTTTATGTACCTAATGTTTTAATTTACACTAAAATTGAAAGATTTAGACGGAAGAATCGTCTTTATTTATCTTTGGAGATTTACTAACAAATTTGATATATTCGACATAGCCAAATATCTAGAATTACGTATTATAATGTAGTTAGGGATTACAAATATTTTATATTATTATTGTAAAAATATAGAATAAGAAATAGTGGTTATGTGAAAATTAAACTAACTTAAGTCGAAATTTGAAACGGAAATATATAAATTTTATGAGATTTCAAGATTTATAAAATATATGATTTTATTTTGTATGATCTTAACCATAATGAATAACATCAATTATAACTGAGGAGGTCCAGAAATTTCATAATGCTTGGTTTTGGAGTTTTCGAGTTATGAATAGAAATCAATTTCTTTACTCACTCGTCGGGAAATTCTCCTCGTTAAATAAAATGAAGACACAATTTTGTGACAATCAAAAACAAATGTATATTATATATAGTCATTATCAAGAACAAGGTAAGATATTGTTTTTAAAAGAAATAAAGTTACTTTATTTAATGATGTTATTCAGTTTCTAAAAATGAGTATGGTCACATTATTGCATTAGTAATAATTTATAAATAATGTCCTTGTCACCATTAAGTCACACAGGTAAGCAGGAAGTTGCATGGCTGGGTGACAATTAAAGGTAACAATATACGGTGCTTTCTCTTTTATGATCTGTACTGTCTGCATCCGTAATCATAAACGTTTTTTTTCTCACGGTTTAAGATTCTTTTGGTACACATAACATACTTGAAGCAATCGAATCAACAGGCATATTTATTTTAAACGATGAGTATCGACAAAGTAGACATGAGCTCGAAGCTCTCTGATTTGTTCCATCGACATGTTTCTCATGCTGGTTATTTAAAACAGCACATCGTAGGAGGGTGTCGAATGAAGTGGTCCTTGCGATACGTGGTACTCAATAACGATTCAATACACATCTTCAGTAAACCAAATAACAAAAAGATTATTTCCTCCATCAATCTTCTTGGTTACAAACAGGGTCTGGAAAAACATTGCGATTCTTTCATCTTCACAATTTGTCCAATGATTGATCGGATGCCTTGGGTGACCTTCCAAGCTGGATCCTTTCACGAGTGGAACCTGTGGGTCGAAATAATCACTACGATAATTCAGGATGCCCATTACAACTTCGCCCAGCAGAGAGAATTACCAGACCTCCCTTGTGATATACTAGATCGCAATGAAAGTCATTATTCCGAAATGATTGATGACATTCCTAGTAATTTTTTACTTTCTAATGAAACTACCCTGACACCAATGGAACAATTCTATGGCGTCGATAATTACGGATTTATTAGTCACCTCAGCCATCTCGCAATCTCCTCAAGACGTCATCCAATATACAGTTTACTGAAAGATAAATTCTCTCAAGATTCCCTGTTTTTCGGGAACAAAGAGAATGCTCAAATCCAAATGGCTTCTCTGATAAAAAACGGAACATTTATGATCCGTGTCGAAAATATTGATCGACAAATTCTGGTTGTAATTGCGTCACTTAAAATCTACAAATTTGAACTGTGTAGACACCCTAATGGACGCGTCACCCTGTCAGACTTTAAGGACTTTAGCAACTTGGTTTCGCTAATTTCTTACTATCGGAATAAACCACTTCCTATTTGTAAAACAGAGTTGAAATATCCCTTCCAACAAGAATTGGAGAATTCCCTCAATAAACGTGGTACTGTGTTAAACTCCAGTATGTAAACTCTCTTTCTGTTCTTTGTACACAAAATGTGTGTATTATGCTAAGTTATTTTCTATAATTAGCTACATTTGTTTGATTGATTATGCTAAGTATTTCCTGCAACTAGTTTAACTTTCGTATGTGCAACTCTGGCATAAAACAAAAATTGTATAAAACATATTCTCATACTTTATACTTTATACTTATATAGCTATATATTCTTATACTTAACCCTTAACCTGAACCTTCTATACGAAACTCACTCATATATAAACAAACATTATTATTTCTTCTTTAGAAACTCTGAATGTTGTAATTGTCATCGCTATAATTCACATATATTTTCATATAGAGTATAAATGAGATTGTTCACTTTATTTTCGTAAGGATATATTATAGTAAAAAAAGTATTAGATCACTGTTTAATATAAATCATTCTTTGTTTAAACCAACTTTTTATTTAATAAAGATTACCTGATAAAGCTATAATACATTGTAACCTAAGAAAAGTATTGTTATATTATGCGTTACAAACCCTGTTACATTAAAGTTGAACAGGAAAATAGATAGATTAACATGAAAAGCAATTCGTGAGATATTTTGTAACCAGATAGAAATTTTGTAACCGCGATGTATTAATTAATTATCAATATTATCTTATTATAAAGCTAAATATCAACTATATAAATTTCAACATATATAGGTATATATAGGAAAATTCACTATTCACTATTCATAATTATTATTATAATATGGGAGGTTTTTACTTAGCATATAATAGTTTTGTTGTATGAGAAAGTCAGTCATACAGTAAATTATGCTGAAAATTATACATTATTACTCTAGCTAGCTTTAGCATTTTACTTGCCTAGTCAAATACGTAAATTGTATATAATTTTAAAAATATAAATAAAAAAGGTCATATTTTTAATTATACAAATTTTACACACTTTATGAAAAGATTAATCAAATAACAATTCGATGTATTATAAATACATTTTATTAAATTTTATTTCTATTTTTTAAAAGCTTTCATAATTGCTAAATATAACTAAAATATGTAGGTATACGATTTTTTCAAAATTCATTTCTAATAAAATTTTATGGTGCGAAGTAAGACATTACCACAGTTTATTTTCAGATTTGTTGTAATTGTGTTTGTCACTCACTATTCTTTTATAAATATTTGAAGAAACAAAGTGTATCTATACGCCTATCCCATAAATAATTTTACAATTTTAAATAAATCATTTAATTTCCGCATATTTTTGACACTTTTATAATGTAGTTTGGTGTTTGTGTTTTTTTATTTGATTTTAATTAAAACATGGGCGGTGTATAAATTGAGGCATAGATTACAATTATAAATTAATTTTTATTTCAAATCTTGAGTAAAAACTTCTTCAAAAGTACAAATGAGCTTTTTTATTAAAATTTTAAGAGACTACATTTCAAAGGTATACTGAAACTCAGACTATTAGTCGCTAGTTGTGGAGAAGGTAATGTTGTCAGTCTTAGACGAGTGCAACAAGTTATGAAATAATATGAAAACGAAGATCGACAGGAATTCAGAAAGGTTCTGAAAGACCACGAACAGGCTCAACAGAAGAATACATTGACATTTTTGGAGAGATTGTTGAAAAAATTACAGGCTGTCAGACTCTATTCAATTAATTTAATGCATTTAAAAACTTTTTAATATGCTATCTTATAATGGTAATATTTTTTAAATAAATAAATTAGTTACTATAGAAAAATTTTACAACTTTAATTTTGCGGGCCCTATATATTTATTCTAATTTGCTCGGAAATTGTAAAATTTGTAAAAATTGTAAAATTGTAAAATTGTAAAATTTTCTTCCGTTTTAGTGATTTTCTTCAAGAAAATAAATTTTTAGAATAATTTATGTTTTATTTATTTTCAATATTATCTCTAATTAAATATATATAATTAAAAATTATAGTCATTAACGTGTCCAAATGATATTATCGATTTCTATATTCTATGACTTTTAATTCATTTAAATGGTTTTAAAAAGGAAGAGGGCTGCCCTTAATTCATAATATAGATTTAATTTCTGTCCAATAGTTCGTAGAGAATAGATATATATATATATATATATATTTATTTCTTTATTCAAATCAGATAATAATTTCATTTCATCTCATTTCATCGTAAACTCAAAAAATTGTAAACAAATTAATAACATGTTTATTTTTGTTATTTATACACAAAGTAAAATGAGATTTCATTACATATCATTATTTTCTACAGTATAATTACCAATCGATTTTATTTTGAGAGGTTAGTTCTTCTTGGACCGGCTTTCAGCTTTGCAGTGTCGAACACAATGACCCCACCATGGCAGACAGGGGTTGCGGGTAGTGCAGTCCTCTCCATAACAGGGCAATTCCTCTTCGGACTGTGATGACATACACCGAGCCACATGGACGACACAGCAGGTCAGACACGAGGAAAGATTTGAGTAGCGCTCCGTACAGACCCGACGATCTGAGAGTTTATTAAGGGGTGTTTCCAAGTCGTTACATAAGACACCACTGACACTAAGTTGAGGAACAAAAATGGAACAGTAAATTATAATATAAATTATAAATAATAAGGCAAAGAGAATAATATTAATTTTTGAGTAATATTATAGGAACACCTATTTTTTTGAAACTGTTTTATAATATCTAATATGTCGAAGTGTGTCCGAAAGGCACATAATGTATTATAATATATTTATGTAAAATACGAAAAGCACAATACAATTAAAAAAAAACTCTGTAAAATTAAACGCTGAAACTGAAAATTTAAATTAAATTTGAGTAGAATCAAAAGATTCTCAACTTACAAACGTTTAAACAGTTGGTACTTGTCTTTGTATATATATATATTTAAACATTATATTTTATTTAATATAATAGATCAACATGATATTGTACACTCGCCTGTGGCATGTCTTTATTTTTATAATCTTTTCAAATTCTTTAATAACGGAATGCTCCTTGAATAAAACACTTAAAAATATATAACATTTTCTAATCTAAACTTGATATTCAATTCAGCAATACGTTGTAATTAGTCGGAAAAACGAATAATCTTATTCTTATTGATAGTTTTAAATAACTGAAAGAATTTAGTTGTGAATAATTATCTTTTTAAATATTAAACCTTAATAGGTATTAATATTTATGAAAATAAACAATTAAACTATTTTGTATTTTTCACTTGTTGTTTCGTTGTTTTAAACTAAAAGTAAATAAAAAAGCAATACGTTTGAATATATTATTTTAGAAAGTTAGATACATAAAACAGTTTAAATTTAATATATTCTTTGTCGGACAATGACCACTGCATGTGAATAGTGTATTAAATATAAAGTAAGAGCTTAATTTCATATCGATTATTTAAAAAAACCTCAGATTTTATTGATCGTTGACCCTTCATGGTTTGTATATAATTTATGAATTGTGTTCTACGTTTATGATTAAAAAGTAAATTTGTATTATTAAATAGATTTTATTGTAAAAATGTTATGTTGAAAAATAAAATTATAATAAATGTTTCAGTTTTTTTTCAGTATATTATATACTGAATTATATAATAATTTTTTAATGTGAAATGATTTTTGGTCGTCCATTTTATAAAATAAATAGCATATTTTAAATAATGATTATGTGATCAATGCGATTACTATTTAATTAATAATTTAAGTATGTCATTGTCGGACGGATTGCGTTCCTGATAAAATAACCAATTTCGTCCAACGGAATTCGTCGGCAAAATAATATCTGTTTTTTACAAATTATTTATTATTAAAAGTTTTTATGTTACAAAAGTTATCATATTAAATAAAAGAATTATAAGAGATTATTTATTAATAGATATAAGATTATTAATCAATGCGAATTAAAAAGTTTTTTGTTTTACAGAAAAATATCGGGCAAGCCAATTTTTGAAATGAAAATGAATAATTAGAGTTAGAATATACTTTGACGACGAATTCAATCCCCTACTCGTTATTGCTAAATCTCAAAAAGTCTTTGCAATATTTTAAAGTCTTATAAGCTATTATTTGAACGACGCTCAAGTAAACAAAACTGAAATAAATTAAATTAAATTAAATTAACTCACTGCAGGAAAGTGTATTGTAAATATTAATTATTCATGTTTTTAAATGTATTAATATGACTGTATACATTATAGTTATAATATGTTACATATGTTAGTCAATTTATTTTAGTTTTATCACGGCAAATGTATCGCAATATTCCGGAAAGCTCCAAAACGCAGCTCAATTCTATTTTAAATGTCTTACAGTAGGCACCGGTGCTTACAGTTCTAAATATTTTAGGTAATCCATTCATATTTTACATGTATTTAAAAAAATTCTTTTACATACCAACAATCGATTGGTTACGAACATGCTTGTTATAAACAATAAGTTCAATGACTAGCATTTTCTTAATAGAATTGAATACTTATAAGATAATAAACAGATCAGTAAGAATATATAGAACATATCGTGTCATATAATAAAATGAATTTATTAACTTATTAACTTAATTAACTTTGCATTTAATATTTAGCTTTCATTTTTTATCTTGAAGAAGAAATGGAAATACATAGAAGAAAGAATTAAAGGACAAAAAACTATTTTGAAATATATTCAAGAATAATATTTAAAAATTTGTTCTATATCCGATATAATATATTACATCATTTTTAATATTCTTTTTGAAATCTAATCTAATTACTTTTTTAAAAATTAATTATCGGAAAAATTCAATTATTTTATTTTTCGTAAATAAAAATGTTCTGATTTTTTTATATAATTGAATAAGATCTTACTGTTTGTTGACAATACTATTTAATAATTAATTTTAGTCAAAACATTTCATTTTCTTAAATCTCAAAATTTGGTTTTACTTTTTTATTATAAAAACAAAATATAACTAAATTTCTTCGCCTTTTCTTGAAATAATTAAATCAAGCCATGCATTATGAAAAGAGATAATTATTCATTGTCAACAATTTTATTAACAATTTATTTAAAATTATAATGTTTTAATAGAAACGAAGCAAACATGAACTAAATACAATTTTCAAAATTGAAATATTTTCATGTTCAAATATTCCTTTAAATATTATTTATATATACAATTAAAAGTAATAAAATAAAATTCTGTAGGTTTTGTTTAATTTTAAGTAAGACGTCTCGATATGGACAAAGCTTACAGAAAAAATGTTTTCTTGACTTGTGTATAAAACAATGAAATTAAAAATATGTATCCATTATATCTACATTGAATAAATATTTAGGTGAATTATTAAATAATGCTATTTAATAACTATTTGGTGTAATCCATCAGGACGATTTAAACAAAACTTTTTCTAAACGCATTTCTATAACGTGTATATTACTGTATTATAAAAAAATTACAATTCAATTCATGAATATCGATTTTTTTAGTTTTTTAACGACAAATTGTCTAAATATACGTACATGTTCATAAATGTATAATTTTTAAGCATGTATTATAACAAATAAATGATCAATCAAATAGATAGAAATATTATTAAAAATAAGAACTCTGTCATTTATTAATTTCCATGAGCTAATACTTTTGACACAGTTCAAATATATAATTGATTGATTACTCAAGTATTGATAACAGTATATCATAGACATTATATATCTATACTTTAAACTCTACTATGTCTATGAACAGTATTTATCAATAAAACAAAAACATCTATCATATATTTTACTGACATCTAAACTATAATTATTACTTTTAATCGTTCAATCGTGTCAATTATACTTATCCAATACCAAGATGCTTC
>JAUZNC010003930.1:0-18040 GCA_034780395.1 Vannuccia rotundouncinata | reverse complement strand
AACTGTTTTTCACTTTTAAAAACTGTTTTTCACTTTTAAAAACTGTTTTTCACTTTTAAAAACTGTTTTTCACTTTTAAAAACTGTTTTTCACTTTTTAAAATTGGTTTTCATTTTTATAACGGCAGCCGAAAGGGTCTATGCATACATCACCCCCGTAACGATAAAATCGATAAACTATATACTCGGCGGGTGCACAAAGGGCAAAGTCCAGCTCGTTCTTGCCTTGAGGATTCTTCGCTCTAAGGAGCAAATTTTTTCATTTCCAGGCACGGTTGTGAAGAGGGACACGTTTTTCGATGATGTGATCGCTGGGCTCATGAGACGTGTCGAAGAATTCATCCAGAATGGCTCCAACTGGTTCATCGAGACGGTTGAGTGGTTCGAAATGAGGATTACCTGCTATCATAGCGTATCTTATCGTTGCGATCGTGGAGCCGTAGAACTTCACCAAGGCTCAAGGCGAAGAAAGCATTGATTAATATCGATGACGGAGTCCAGGACAACTGTTTTACGTATGCAGTCTATCAGTCTTTCATTATGCCATATCGAGAGGCATCGTGAACGCGCCAGTTCCTATGATCAGTGGCTTGATGATCTCCAAGTTTACAGGTCAGACTTTCCCAATCACTGCTGCCGATATCCCACGCTTTGAGAAGTTGAACACCGGCATCTTCATTAATTTATTGGAGTGGATCGAGGAGAATGAGGACCATCCCTTAGGTATGCTTCGCGCCTTGGCTATCCCCGACAACATGTCGACGATCCGGAACCTCGCCTTATCAACATCTTTTCCATTACTCCGGTTAAGGGTGGAAATTACTATGATTTTTATCTTTTTTTCCACTTATTAAAAGTTGTTTGTTTTTATTTCAAAAATAAATACTTAAAAAGAAGTAAAAAATATTTTAAAAAGCATTATTTAGTATTTCATAAAAGAACATTAAATAGAGTTACCAATAAAATTTTTTTTCAGTGATGGGGAGCGTAATATAAGTTTCATGGAGAGCGGCCTGCGGAGCGAGGCTATAAAACCGAGCTCGGGAGGAAATTTTTTTAGATTATAGACTTTAGAATGCATTTCCTGGCATCTTAGACATAGATTACGGATATTAAAGTATGCTTAAATCATGTGTCAATGTAAAAAGTGCTTATAATGATCTCCTTTCACTAAATAAAAAACCATTATTTTGAAATTTGAAATCTGTAGAAATTTTTTTTACGGTATCAAGAAATTATGACACAATACTGAACTTTTGATACTTCTCCGAGTACACATGCAAAAAATCAGAACAATTAGACACTTACTTTTTTCAAAAACCGAAATTTAAGGTTTTACAATTATATAAATAGATTTTTTTAAATTTAATTTCTTTCTTTTGCTAATAATTTTTTATTATAGATGCTAGAGCGCTACAAAATTGATATTCCTAACCATGACGGGTTTCTCTATCCATGAATAAAAGAATATCCGAGATTGTTTCATTATTTCTAGAAAAAAATCGATTTTTAAATTTTACCCATGTAAAAGATAGGAAAATGACACTGAAAAATGTTGACATTTTTTAAAATCCTTGATTGAAAGCGAACCAGACGTCGTATCGTCAAACCAAGACTACATACAGATTCCCCATCACTAGGGCCACCTTCCCATACCCCTTTAACTTTCCTTATATGTATAATAAAATCGTGAGTTGCCCTAACCCTAACAAAAATTTGCCAAAAAACGTTAAAAATCGATTTTTTGCTTAAATAAAGTGTCAACATTAAATTTTTTTATTTTCAAGGCGTTGTTCATTTTTTTAAATTAATATTAAAAATCAAAAAAAAATTTGACCAAAATGTTTTTGAAAAATAAAAGTGCAAAAATCAACCAAACTTTTTGTTAAAGCTTTTTTGAGCCGATTCCTTTGGCAGATCTCTTAGTTACTGTTTTCAGATCAGAACAGTTTTACCTTCAATGAAGGGTACAGCACGTCCAGTATATTTGCATATTTTAATTGCCACAGTATCGATATTACTCTTTAGGCAGGGCACATAAATCGGATTATTGTAGATAATGTCCACGTTTTCGTCGAAAGCAATAGGAAGCCGACTGTACGCAAAAGCGGGACAAGTGAGTCTCCAACAATCATCTCAGAGCAGACATGACAATAGACATAGAGACAATATATATTCCTCTCCATAGAACTGGCAAATGTCCGGTTTTTTTAATCAACAGAGTTATTTTATTATTTTCTTCTTTTGGAAAAGCTTATTTAAACCGATTTTGTGCACCATCGAAGGAATGAGTAATATTATTATCATTCTGTAGTTTTGTTTTGTTGACTATGTCTAATAATTCTTCCGCTGTTGGAATCGAATATTGGAAAAAAAATTGTTGGTCCATTTACAATAGTTTTAGTACTATTAAGTTCAGCACCAGTTATAAAATATAGAGAAGTTCTATCAATAGCGAAGTAGTAGGAGAGGACGAGGTCTATGAAAACTTGTTCTCGATTCTGATTGGTCGAGAGGACCCCCCTCCCCCCTACTCCGGTAAAACCTATGTTAAACTTTCCCCGCACCTTTGCTAGTTAAATTTCTGCGCACCTTTCCATATTACATTTTTTACACACCTTTACTAGTTAAATTCCCATCCAATAGGAGTCCAGTTAATTCAAGTTAAAATTAATCATACGGTTTAATGCTTTTGGATTATCGTCCGCGGTATTTGGTTCCTATGCAAAATTAAGCGATTAAAGCACGGAAAAGTCCTTAATTATCCCTTTTAAATAATTGAGCAGCAAAATTCCCGCGGTTCTAAAAATAGGCATGACAGAATCTGGCTAATCGACGCCTATTGGCTATACTTTTAGTTAGTGGTATACTCTTCTCTCCAATGCTTTGTGTGCACTTTGTCTGTCTCATTGCCGCCTATTGATTGGTTTTTGAGTTAATGACATGTTTTTCCCTTCTCCATAATTCGTATGAAAGATTGGCCGTGAATTGAAAATTTTTCGCGCTGAATTCAAATTTGTATAGTTGCTTGTATAATTTGTAGCTACTTTTATTTCAGCTATACGATATCGGATTTTAATAATTTTTAGGGCGATTAGTACTATATCGTATATGGAGAAATTAATTTTTCAATTAAAAACTTGATTAATTATTGTAATCGATACTTTGTTGGCACTTATTGATTTTCACCAATACTTTGATTTTCATCAAGAAAATAAGGGATTTTAATAATTTTACTGGATATTAATATTAAATAACATACGGAGAATTCGATTGTTCAGTTAAAACTTGATTAATTATTGTAATAGATACCTAATTTACATTTATTGATTTATACCAAAACTTTGATTTTCATCAAGACAGTAAGGGATTTTAATAATTTTAATGGCTATAAATACTAAATAACATATGGAGAATTCGATTGTTCCATAAAAACTTGATTAATTATTGTAATCTATACCTGATTTGCACTTATTGATTTTTACCAATACTTTGATTTTCATCAAGGCAGTAAGGGATTTTAATAATTTTAATGGCCGGCTATTAATACTAAATAAAAAATGTATAATTCGATTGTACTATTATCGACTTTAATTAAACAAAAATTTAAACATGATTTTTTACCATATATCACAAATTAGTTCCTACTCTACTCACGCATTTGCGTACACATCTCATCCACGTGGAATGTTCCGAAGATTAAAACTTTTTGTGAATAAACAGCGGTTTTGACCCAGAGGCGGATCCAGGGGAGGGGTCCAGGGGGTCTGGACTCATCGTTGTGTCCAGTTTAAGGAGAAATCACTCCATTTTATTGACTTTAAATCCTCTATGTGCTCAACTCTGCAGTTCACGAGCCCCATTTTCACAAATCCCAATGGTCTTGTCAACGATAAAGTTCTTGGCTATACCAAGACTTTGGAAACATGTGGTGACGAAAAGCGGGATCAGCTCGCCTCTAACATTGAATTGGTGGAAACTCGTCCTCCTCGTCAGGCCCCCTTCCAGTTGACTTCCAACACTGATACTCACTGCACCCATATCTTTCGAAGACGAACTTGATACTTATAAATAGATTCAATAAAGACTATAATGTCTTAACTGGCTGTTGGAGCAACCTAGCTATACCTAATCAGACTAAATCTTGTAATTAGAATAAAAAATGTTGTATCATCTTATAATTATTATATATATTTGCTTTTTGTGTAAACCTTTAAATGCTTTGCGCAACTCCCCTTTCAATAAACACTGTTCTTATATTATTTAAATCTTTTATTTTTTCATAATTATTTGTCGGGATAGTTAGAATAATGAGAAACAGAAAACAAAGAGTATATTTTAATAAAGATATAGTCAATATACAAAATTCTCACTACTCCTGCAGTGTTTAGCAGAGCGATAGTCTATAATCGTCCAACATAATTAAGTTTGGATATGTGGATATATATATGTATGTATATGTATGGATAGGTGCAGTGGATATGCTTGGATATGTAGCAAAAAATATACTTATCCACTGTATTTTAAACAGCAAACAGGTGGTCCGCTACATTAAACAGATGGTCTCGATGGTCCGCCATATTATGGGAAAGGCTTACGTGTTTCATCGCCTTTATTATATGAATGGCCCCTAAATATATATATGTTGTAGATGGATCTACGATATATTTCCTCAAAATAGATTCCTCGCTGGGTAGAGCTGACATGAATAAGCTGATCCCACAACTAAACTTGTTTTAACACCGTACTTTTTCGTTCATTTTTTGTAAAACTGAAATTTCATTAGTTTTTGGTGCTAAAAATGGAGTTTTATTTCATACAACTCCATGATCACGAAAAACGAATAAAAAGTCATAGTATGAACACTAAAAATCTCTTGAAAATAGATAGTGTGGACGCGTCACAAGATACAACATCCCTACATAACTGAATTAAGACAACCTGGGCCCCTAGGCCATGGCCAATTGTGTAATCCTTAATTAACACCAATAAGTATAATTTATTTATGTTGAAATAACTACCAATAACTATTACTACTTTACCACATCTACCCATTTAAAACAAATTAATCAGTTTCGATTGACACGTTGGAAATTATTTTTCTCTTAGAACTTTTTGTAAATTAAAATATAACAAAACTATCAAAATGAACATCTTCCGTTTATTTGGTGACATGTCTCACCTTATTGCCATTTTTATTTTGATATCAAAGATATGGAAAACACGATCTTGTGCAGGTAATGAAGAATTTAAATGTTGTTTTATAAAATATATAAAAATAGCCTTATATTTTCTGGTATTTTAATTGTATGGTATTCACCATACGGCATACTGATTTAAATGTAACGTAATCTTTAAAATATATTGAAGCTTAAATGCATTACTAGTTTAAAGTTATTTTAACATAGTATAACAAGTTTATGTTAGTTTTGTGTTGGGTTTTTCTTTTCTGCTTTTACTTGAAGATTATTCCAGTGAATCTTATTTTATTCTCTATATTTATAAAATCATGATCATTTAAAGGTGATAATCTTACAATTTGACTAAAAAATTTAATATACCAATGCAAATAATGGAATATGTTATTGGCTTGTCTGCATCAAGCTTTAAAAATATTTAGTTCATACTTTATACAAAAATTATATAATATTAATATATGTATTTAAGTACCTATTATAAATAAAGCAATATAAGAAGTATTTAGAAAAAGCTTTTAAAGAATGTTATCAATCAGTTTGGAAAAATATTTTAAATAAAATTGCCAAAAATAAATTGTCTTTTGTATGGATTCTATGTCTTTTGTGTGCCAGATAAATTAGTATTTTCCTATAAATTTCTTGATTTTATGCTTAATATATCCTTATAGGGAATTCAGGCTGGAATATAAATTTTTCTATGGCATGCAGAGCCCAATTTTATATAAAAACTGATCTCAGAGATGGCATTTTTCTGGTTTTGGAAGGAAATTTGGCTTTTAGGAGGTTTTAAATAAAATGGATTCAAATTTTTTACATTTTTTACAATTCATAGTTTGTAACCATGTCTTGTGCTTGCAAAAATGTTTTCAGGCATTTCCATTACATTAGAATACAAGAATATTTTTGAATATTATGAAAATATATATAAACTATAAAAATCTTCTTTATAATATATGTATAGTTTATAAAATATATAGTAAAATTTATATTTTGTTTTTAAACAAGATGATTTTTATTCTAGTACATTTAAAAAAAATAGTGTATAATAATAATATAATATATATAATAATGTTATAAAATGGTTTCAGTTGAATGTATACATATAAAGTATTATTTTATCATAAACCCCATAAATCATATTTTATTTACATAATTTTAAACAAATTTATAGTATCAATAATGTATGTATTTTATATAAATGTTATAAATATGTTAATTGATACTATATATGGATAATATCAGTTAAAAGTAAATGTCCAATTGGAAAATTAACCCAACAATAATTGTAATACATTAGTCATAAAAGTCATATTAGAAACAACAGTTTAGAATAATATATACAACTCCTGAATCAATATCCACTTTGTTTAAAATAAATTAAAAATTTTCCCTTGCTCTAAACCCAAAGTCTAATTTTTTCTTCATATTTGATAAACTATCTACTATTGTATACAGAACATTTTTTATAGTTTTAAACTATATTTGGAAATATATGGAAATGATTTTTAATATCTAGTATATTTCATAAATATTGAGAAATGATACTTGACACCTACAATATTTTGTAAATGTAGATATTCTTGACACCTATGGATGACCTTTCTATTAGACCTTAACATTAACCTTAAAATCATTCCTATACAAATAATTTTGCAATAATAATGTAACCTATAATGTACAAATGCCCCATATACACCAATATTAAGTTAAATCCATTAAAGAATTAAAAAGTTACAGCTCTTCTAATTGTGTTTTGGAAGAATTCTTCTTATTTTCTTCAACACCAATAAGTACTTAAAAGTAAAACTTGAATCTTTTATGTGTCATGTGTGTGGTATGTAAAAAATATATAATTTTAAATCACCCCCTTTACTCATTTGAATGCTTTTTCAAACTTTTAATTTACACCCCTCTTTTGTACTCAATAGCACGTTTGTATATTAACATTTAATTACAAAAAGTATTTTTTTCATACATTTTTTATCAGTGATAATATATCTAAATAAACCAAATTTAAAATTATAAGTAATGGGCCATCCATAAAGTATGTATGTCATATTTTAACAATTTTTACCCATTCTTGTATGCTTTGTGGTTAACCATCCCTCCCTGTACAAGCATAAACTCAAATATATTTTAACTTTCAAAAAATAATCGAGAAAAACAAATTTACAAACATTTTTTGAAAATATAAACATTATAGTTCTTTATAAAAAGAGTGTAATTATTTATATTGAAGATAATTTATTAATGGTTTAGTATATCATATCAATGTCAAATATTTTTTAATGGATATGTACTCTTTATGTAAGATCCTCCCTGCACACTTTCAGCTAGACCCTCCCACAGAGCATACACTTTATGAATGGACCCTAAACTTATTTTCAGGAAAAATATTATAATCACAGAAGAGTTAGTTGAAATAAAGTTCAAAGGGGGGGAAAAGTTCAACTCAACATACATTTTGTATTTATAATATCACTAATTTCAGTAGTAAATGTATAACACCTTTTTGTATTATCATTTTTTTATTCAAATTAGTATATTTTGGCTAAATTGGATTATCAACAACAATACATTTTGTATGGGATTTTTATTAATCTGGTAGTCCAGCCTGCATTCCATGTCTTTTGTTTGCCAAATATTTTAACCTGATAATATTCTTTTATACAATATATATATATATATAATTCTGGACTGTATGATGAATATATTCTCCTTGGGCTACATAAAATGCAATGGCTTAACCATTAACATATTCTGAGAAAATTTTTTGACAGTAAATATTAAAATTAAAACTATAAAAAAAATTACATTGTTTAAAATTTTAGTATCCCCGTTTTGACTATTTCTCACAAAAACATATTGTTTCTCCTTCCCTTTTAATGTATAACCACTTACATAAAATTGGAAATATCACGGAATAAGGTCCTGAGATAAGTTATACAAACCCTGATATTCTCATATAGCTCAGCATTTCCCCATTTATTCACTAATTTTTAAATATTAATAATACAGAAGTTGATATATTTTTTTACAATTTTTCTATTACTTCCAAAATACAATCAGAAATTTTAATAATTTTATAAATTATTTATTATATTGATAAAATCATTAATAAAAAATACTATATAGTTCTTAATTGTTTACTTAACTTCTATGTTCAAAATAATTTTCATGATTTTATTATTTAAAAAAAGTCTAAATATCTAATTTAGCAAGTATGTGACATTTCTAGATATTAAAGATAAACAAATAACAATTAATTATTGTGTTTTGTTAGGCTCGTTTCAGATGCCTTTAAATACAATTAAGCTCT
This sequence comes from Vannuccia rotundouncinata, assembly GCA_034780395.1. Lineage (NCBI taxonomy): Eukaryota > Metazoa > Platyhelminthes > Proseriata > Coelogynoporidae > Vannuccia > Vannuccia rotundouncinata. The sequence goes on along the minus strand of JAUZNC010003930.1, from coordinate 9,524 downwards.
AAAGTCCTGTAATGTTTTGACTGTGACTTATTTTACAGTCAATGTTTATCACATATTATCCAAAACTGGATACAAATTCATTCAACTTTAAAAATATTTCCTGGTTTTTGTCTATCTTCACTCTCTGAATTGCTATAACTCAATACTAAAATATATATGTGTATTTTTAATTCAATTTTAGAACATGCATATGGCAAATATATATAATTTTACGCTGCTTATTAATGTAACGTTTCTAAAATTAAAATCCCTCTGTTTGTTGATCCATTAATCTAATTTTTTCTTTCTTCAGGTTTATCTGGAAAAACTCAAATATTATTTGGCGTTGTATTCATCACTCGTTACTTGGATCTGGTTACAAGCTTTATATCACTTTATAATACAACTATGAAAATTTTCTTTATTGTGTCATCATGCGCCACTATTTTTCTGATTTATTTCAAGTTTAAAGCCACTTATGACAGCAACCATGACACCTTTAGGATGGAGTTCTTGTTGGGTCCTTGTGCCATTTTGGCTTTAATTATGAATCATGAATTCTCGTTTTTGGAGGTAAGAGTTGTTTGATGTATTCATTATATTCTAATCTGTATTAACTAAATTTAGCTTATGTTTTCATTTTGTCGGAAAATTGGATTATTTTACATATTTACATATTATACAACTTTTCAGATAATGTGGACATTCTCAATCTATTTAGAATCGGTAGCCATTTTACCCCAACTTTTCCTAATTAGTAAGACTGGAGAGGCTGAAACAATAACCTCCCACTACCTTTTTGCCTTGGGTTCTTATCGTGGTCTCTACATCCTGAACTGGATATTTCGATTCTATATGGAAAACTCCTTTGACCTGATCGCTGTTGTGGCTGGCTGTGTTCAGACCGTTTTATATTGCGATTTCTTCTACTTGTATTTGACTAAAGGTATGTTTAATATAGATAATATTCTATAGATATCACATTCAAGTAGACCTTTTTTATGTATATAAAGTATTATATAAAGTAAGATAATGTATTCAAGAAGCATGTACGAACTCAATTCGTTCTGCTTGATCAGGAGAATTATTCAAAAGTTTAAAATCGGATAGACCATTATCTTCTCGTTAATTAAAAAAATGTTCATAATTTAATTTTTATGTTGATGTCTTAATGATGCGGTAATTTTCTCCTTTTTATTTGAGTAGTTGTTGCTTGTGTCTAACAATTATTTCACATATGCACCTTCCATAATCGTGTTTCTATTATATTATAACATTATCCAGAATCAGTGGTTATCATTTGTGGACTCTTGAGTGTAAATCCAACATAATATTAGTTCAGACTTCTAAAATATATAGGACATTTCTTAATTTTTTGGGTGAAATATCTTAAATATTTGGAATTAAAAAAAATCATCTATTTCTTAAAATATTGCAAATTATTGGAAGAGTTGGACAATATCAAAACTATGGAAAGATTTAATGATTTAGAATTTTCAGTAAAGTCACATAAATTATTGTCTTATGAATGTTGGGTATATTAATCGAAAACTTTTATTGGTTTAAAGGCTGGTTACTGATATCCCTAGTTTATCTAACTGATTTATGCGGTTAAATAAAATTTAATTGTCCACAAATTTGTAAAATAAAAAGTGTAACATATATTGGGTAACCATAATTTTAAAAGATAGCTATAGTCAAAATAAATACTGCTATGAATATTTCACACTAGGTTTTAAAAAAATGACCTCTTCAGAAACCGCTTGGCCCAAACTCAGTTAATTTAGATATCAGATAAAATCTTTGATAAAATTTTATTACCTATGCTTCTAAATCTAAAATTGAATTTAAATTTGAAATTTTATTGACAATCGATCTATGTTTCATTTAATTATAGTTATGCATCGTTCATTATTATTATTGTTTATTAGTGGATTAGTTTAATCCACTAACTATGTTTATCCAAGGACTTCTAAAAGTTTAGAAGTCCTTGGTTTATCGAAGAATAAATGTATAAAATCCATCACAGCAAAAAATTAAGCCATTATAAAGGAATTTTTTTTTTGGAAGATTATAAGATAGATGATGCAAGATTTTCTTGTTCGCTGTGTTCGTCCAAGAAATTGTCCAAAATGTTAGTAATGCCGCCACTGAATATGTTTCATATGTTGACGCATCATCACCAAATTCAACTATTCTTAAAAAATATTTACCCTTTGAAATTTTGTTCTTATTGCCTTTCGATAATTAATCGTGGTAAAATACATGAATGTAGTTCTGCAACGAGGCACGGCAATATGACGCAATCAATTATTATTTGAGTTCCCCAAACTCAGCTGAAACAGTTGCAAGTTCGATAATCAAGGATAAATTGAGTAAAGAAGATAACCAACAGTCGTGTTTTATTACATTGGCAACCAATTGTGGCAAACCTATGTTCTTCTTTAGTTCTTCTTCCAAGCAACTTTCTCGGGATGATATGAAAATAATACAATCTGATATGAACTTTTCAAACAATCATACTTGGGACTCATTTGCGTACAGGACTATAAAACCGTTATATTGTTGAAAAAACTTGAAACAAAAGACAACCAAACTAACAGTAGGTTTTATAGTGTAATTACTGTAACCTATCAAAAACATAAAGAACTAATATGAGAATGTAGATAGACCAACAGTCTATTGTCATGACGTACATGCATATATTGAGTATACTATTCAATAGAGACATTTAAATCCCGAAGATGTTGATCTGAAAATATCTATTGATGGCCGGGGGAGTTGTTTTTTCTCAAACTATGTCTTAGTGTTATGAATTCAAATGACACATCTGATGACAAAACAAGATCCAGGTATGATAATGAAATCGCTTCAAAAAAAATTAATATAATTAAATATAAAAAATATTTAATTAGCAATTGTACCAAATTTTGAAGAACAATATACCAATATGTTGAAATTATGGATTCTTTTAAATTTTGTTGATGCCGAATCTATGGTTTTTGATGGTAAAACAACAATTGCTACAGATCTCAAAATGACAAACATCATACTGGAAGGATGTCTCATAATTCGTCATAGCTTGTAGCTGGTGTGAAATCCACAAGTCCAAATTACAAGATAAATCGACTCTGAGAACACTTGGTAATCTGAGACAGAAATTTTTGAAATTTTATGACGCAGAGTGTAGTAAAAAAGGATGCAAAATTACATGGCAATGTTGTACATCTGCCTCTAATCAAAGGTAATGATAATCAGCTCATTGTTGATCTTGTACCCCCGCCAGTGTTACATTTACTCCTATGCCCATTCAATAAAATGTATAAATCGATGGAAAAATCTGGCCACAGACAGAACTATATGGGCAGTAAAGTGCTCTGTCCAAAATGAAGCAGGTAATGCATGTAAAAAATTGCTAGACAATAATAATATTGAATTTCTACAAGCAATATGCCCAATTCAATGTCTGCATTCAGATCGTTTACTGCTGTAGTTAATGCTTGCTATGGCTCATGACTTAATGACAGCTACCAAGATTTAATAGCAATTTTCATAGAAAGATACTTGATTTTGAACATTACTGTTACTCCCAAAGTGCACTGTGTTTTCTATTACATAATTGATTTTTGCACACGAAAACAAACCGGCCTGGGCAGATTGGGACAACAATCAGGTGAAGCCCTACATGCCGATTTCAAAAATACTTGGAAAAATATAAAGTGAATGACATCCATCCAATCTATAAACAGCTTATTTTATCCACAGTAAAGGATTACAACAGTCTTCATTTGTAATTGGATTATACTACATATAATATAAACTCAAAGGTACCTTCCTATTTATGTACACACACTATCAATTCAGTTTTTTTTACTGAAGTCAACATTTTTTTCATTTGTTCAAATGTTCTAACATAGCAGTTATTGTACTGTTCTTATGTTTCATGTACTACTGTAGATAAAGCTTAAATAAAATATATATAATATATTCCAATAGACAGATATTATATTAGATTTTATTACAATCAAAGGTGGGATATCAATAATAAAAAACCGAAATTTTATAATATTTGATAGTGGCAAAAAGTTTTTTTCTATTTTCAGATAATTATATGCTGATATACATATAATATAATAATACACATATATATTAATTTACAATAATGGTGGCCATATTAGATTTATCACAGTATTTAGCTTTAGGTGTATAAAATTAAAGTAATGAACATAATTTTTAGGTAGAATATGTGTGGTTTTATATTCAATAATAATACATTTATAAGGTCTAAGACCCCTTAGTTTCAGCGATATAGGCTGATTTTTATAATAATGGTGGCCATTTTGGATTTTTAACCATAGACAAAATTATCTGGTATCTAAATTAACTGAGTTTGGGCGGGCGAAGCGGTTTCTGAAAGGGTAACTTTTTTTAAAACCCAGTGTGATATATTTATTCCATATTCCTTCAAACCGTAATCAATTATTGTCAACCTTATAATTTTGTTACTGTATATTCTCACATATTTTTAAAGTAAGTCCGCTCGCCACTTCTACGAAAATAATTTTTAAATAATATTTTAAAACTATTAAATATATGGCATAATTATTCATCATGAGTTATCAAGTTTTTTCGCATATTTATTAGTTATTATATTGCTATAGTAGTTGATTATAACATTTTAATTGTGGACTTAGTCATTGTGTAATTCGATAACAGAATCATTCTAGCAAATTTTATCACTCAAGGAAAAAAACAAATAACACTTAATTTTTTGTTACAAAGGTATAATATACTTTTTTTATAGCTTAATCAAATAATTCAATCATTCAAATCTATTTAGTATTTTAATTTCTATATTACCTTTTCTCTGTTTTTGTTCAATTATAAATATTTGACAATTATCTCAATTATTAAAATATGTGTGACATATGTAGTATCGAATTTTTATGAATTACACAATTTTTCTTCTATTTCAGTCCTGAAAGGAAAAGCAGTACGGCTTCCAGCATAGACTTATTCAAATTAGCCTGAAAAGGGCCTACTTTACTTTCAATCCGCTTGCATCTCGACTGTTTACTAAGCAATTCTATTGGCATCGGCATGTTTCACCTTCTAGTCAACTTTGACTATGTCACTTAAATATATTATTTTACTACTTTTTTATTTGCTTATAGGAATTGGTTTTCTTGGTAATATGTTTCCAATTGTTTGACTGGATGTGACTGTTTTTATTGTTGTATTTGTAAGTGTTTGCGTATTGATAGTCCGCCATTTATTTAATTTGTCTGATTCTTGTGAGGCGGTTTGTTTCATGTCTTGTTATTGATCATTCTGTACGAAAGTTAAACATTGATTTATGCTTTTAATTTGTAAGTCTATATAAAACCTTCGTCCATTTAGGTGTATAGTTAATCCTATATTAATGCAATAGTATTTGTGAGTAACAATGAAGTTTGTCTATTATTGCTAGAATTATTAAAAACAATATCGCCATTCATTTACATAACTCATATTAGTATTTATTATGTACATAAAATAGATAACAGGGCATCTGTCTGGCTGCTCGCATTTTGCTCGATTCAGTTAAATATATTACTTTATTAATTTCATTATTCTTTGTTAAAATCTTGAATAAGTGTTCTACTTGGTATTTTGTTATTGTAATTTTACAAAATTATTGAAGTTTGCTTTTAGGTAATTTTTAAAAGTATACAAAAAATATCTTTCTGAGTGAACCCAAGATTTACCACATTGAACAATATAATACGATCGTAATATTTAGGTATTTTGATTATCAAAACGGTTGCATTTATTTGAATAGTAGTATATATTTGTAAAAAGTACCAATTATTAGAATTACAAGTTCTTTTAATTGAATCTAATTTTGAATATTGACTGATCTCTGTATCCATTTATAGTTGTCCAAAATAATCTGGGTAGGCTATATTTTATATAATTCATTTAGTTAGCTACAAAATTTCTATTATCTCATCTAAATCCTCAAGAACCCGTAGGACATTGGCTAATATTTTGGTTGATATTGGCTGACAACATATTTTGCGTACAACAATTTGACGACAAATTTAATAATGCATTTTTATACATGGGCAGCATACTCTGACGCTTCCACCAAATTTATAAAGAATTCAATAATTTTTTTGATAAAATTATAAAGTTTTAGCTAGATCGACTATTAGCGATACGTATTGTTTAAATGTACATTTAAACATTAACAGTAAAAAAAAAAAGGTTGTATATCCTACACTAAGACCACACAATGACATTTTTATGACTCCAGTTTCACGAAAATGGCACAAAAACGCATCGTGTGGGCGCAATGTTATGGATTACTGTTTGAATATATGTCTGGATATCATACATGGATTTGTTTGAATACGTAGATAGATATTATATGTGAAAATATTCACACTTATTCCTTATATTGAACATATTCAAACAGAAATCGGCTGACCAAGGTCTTTACGTAGTATATAGCTTCCTGATATAATAAATATATTATTGCCATTGGCTTATATATTATTTATGTAGACCGGCAAACTGATTTAAAAATGCGCTCAGAGCGCATTTCGATTAAATACGATATAAGTCTAGTTTCGAAGAGGTTATTTAATCAATATGAAATATATTTTAATAGACTTTTGATGATTAATGATTGAATTATAATAACTCCCGCGATTTTCGTCTCGATTATCGATATAGATATATTCCTGATCCGCAGATGTTTATTACTTTGAAGATTGGTTAGTTTGCCGGTCTAAATAAATAATATATAATTAAGTCATTGGTTGTAGCGATTTATTCAGATTTTTTGGAAAAACATTTTATAAGATTTATTTATTTTGGATCTAAAAACTCATTACCGAATTTAAACTCAATATTGCATTTATATATCCATTCACGGTTTACCAACTATTAAAATTGAAGAAAAATTAAAATTTACTCTATGCTCTGAGCGTTAATTTAGCATTTATTTTTGTCAATAAATATGTTAAATTTATTACACAAATAAATTACTAAGCATTTCTTCAGTTTAGAAATTAAATATTAGGTAAACTTAACCAATTAAATGTTTTTGGTTAGTAAAAGTTGAGCAATTTAGTTGTTTCATATTTTTAATTGCAATACTTTTGTTATAATTTATAATTGATTTGTTATTATTTAGTCAAAGTCTTGGAAATAAATTAATTTAAAAAATGTTTTCGGCATCCGATATTAAATTTTCAAAAATTAAATGAATTATTAATTTTACATCATTCTCTGCGCACGGAAACTCTGTACTTACTCTGTACACACAATTTATATCCTGCAATAGTTTGGATGGATATAATCTAAACTACTCTATATCGTGAGTACTGTATAATTTACTTTATTTTTTATTATTTAAGTAGCGTTTGTAAAATTTTCTATTTTATAAACTTTTCTGCATTCATATAAAATTATTTCACAATATTTTACAAATATTTAAAACAATTTTTTTTAGTGTATTCTTTTTTTCCCAGTCTACAGGTAATAAATAATACAGAAAGAATTGGGTTATTCTGTTCTGGTACATGTACATACAGGGTTCCCATGCACATGGAAAAACCTGTAAAAGACATGGAAAAAAAAGTATCATTGAAAAGTCATGGAAAATCATCCAAAAGCCCAAAAATCATGGAAATTATTTACCTAGTTATTATTTTTATTTTTTGTATATTATTCGATAAATAAACTGCATTCATATTTAATGGCACCAACTTCAATAATAATTTTTGAACAAAACTCTGTGAATGATCATTTTGCTAGGCACAACTATTATGGTTGCAGAGAGATATGCGCCTCTGGCATCCATAAAGTACGTACGCAGTTTATGGGGGCAGAGGGATTACATCAAAAGCGTACAAAAGCATATGGGGAGGGGGGGAGTATAACTTAAGATTTGTACGACTTGCATACAAGGGGGGATGGGGGGGTTAAAATTATTTTAAAATGTGCATACATACTTTATGGATGGCCCTTAAGGGGAGGAGGAGGCCATTTATAAAAAAAATAAAATGATGATAGAACTAACTATCAACTAACTTTTAGTATCATATATTCTGCTTTAAAAAATCATGGATTTTTTTTCACAAAAGTCATTGAAAACATGGAAAAATCATGGAAAATGATCCTGGAAAAAGTGTGGGAACCCTGACATAACAGTACATAAACAGTACATTTGTAAGTAATAAATAGCTCTCTTGTAATATGTTCCACATTTTTGCACTATTGTTTATCCATATTATTATTAGATATGGTTCTTTCATGAGCCTGAATTAATGTTATCTTTCTTGATTTTTTATACAATATGAATCATAGTTTTGTAATTTTCAGGTATTTTACAGTTTTTAACCACCTACATATTGTCTGAATTTCATTTATAAATTATTTAACATAGATATAATTTAGAATAAAAAGTTTTATGATACTATATCTGCAAATTATTTACTTAAATTAGCAAAAAAAACAGGATATAACACTTTGCATTTCTGATATCAATCTATATATATATATTATCCTTAAGAGATTCTGAGTATGCATATTCTCTTATGATTTAACAAATAAATGATGATTCAGTTATAGGTAATAAATATCCCATCCCAAAAATGTCCATGGGATGGGGTAGACTTAAACATTCCAGAAATAGTATTAAGGAAATTTATTATAAATAAGTAGTAATTGTCCAACTGAATGAGGATAATAAATGTCCCCAAAAAATTAATGAAACTAATTTTTAAATATCAAGGTAAAAAATAATTTTAAAATAATTATTAATAATTAAACAAATTGTTGCACAGTCTGGATCAACCCTCTTCCTCCACTCCTGCCTAGACCATGGCTCTTCCAGAACAATGACATGCTGATCACATATGTAACAGGGTCCAGCAATAGTTCCTTTTCTGTAAAATAGTACAGTCCAGGAGGTAGTTTCTCAAAACTCCCATAGGCATAAGTCATAAACTTGCCAGAGGGCACATTTCTTGAAACTCACACTAACTTATGCATGGACTAAAAATAGCAACATGCTGGTAAATCACTACTTTTAGCAAAAGAGTGTTTCTCAAAGCTGTCACAGGTTGCAGATACGTCATCTGGTGTTCTAAATATAGTATAAAGTTGGTAACTATTTACGAGTGTGTCAAAGCAGTCATAAGTGCTTTTTATATTTTAATTTTGTTGTTATCCTCCCATCTACTTAACAATAAGTGTAACACAATGGGTTTATAATGTTTTCTTTTCTTTTTGAACTAAAACATAATAAATATATTTTTAAAAAGCTGTTAAATTTAATTATCAAATATAGCCTAAGCAATTTCTAAAATACCTCGAGATAAACATTTTTGTTGTTGTAAGATTTGTTTGTTAGATAGATTTGTTCAGTTGTTTTGTGATTCTAATTTTAAGGTTTTCATATTTATCTATAATCTCAATAAAATAGTATTATTTATTGAGAATCCTTCTCATTAATATATTTTATATTAATATATAAATATATATACATCCAA
>JAUZNC010003919.1:0-37264 GCA_034780395.1 Vannuccia rotundouncinata | reverse complement strand
AGTTATATCTCTATGATTTCCTCTCTATATAATGTATAGTACAGTTATATCTCTGTGATTTCCTCTCTATATAATGTTTAGTATAGTTATATCTCTATGATTTCCTCTCTCTATAATGTACAGTATAGTTATACCTCTATGTAAACAATATAGAATGTTAGCTTTTTCCTGGAAATAAAATTAACATTTATTAGAATGTAAGAATCAATACACTTATAATGGCTTCGTAAAAATTGAATCTAATATCACGAAGTGTTACAAATTTTATTTCAAATTGTGACAGTTTATAAATAAACTTTTTTATTTGTTTTGTCAAATTGAACTAATTAATTATCATATATAGTCTATTACACAAGAATATGTTTGATAAAGACAATATTTCAACATTGTTACAACATTAAAATTATTTTGACTAAAAACAATTAAAAAACATAATTTGATATCATTTTGAAAAATGTTTATTTTATTTTGATTAATAAATTGTTAGTTCAAAATATTTAATTTCTATTTTATTATTAACTAAATTTGCCTAGACGAAAATTCTGTTTCCGTCATTATAGAATACTTTTGAGACATCATATATTTCCTATCAATTTCCAAACATATATAGGTTTTATCTAAGTCGTTCATTTTATTTTTCCTGAGACTATATAAGGCAGTTCTTTGATAATATGACCGCATTTAATGCAATATATACAGATATTATTAAAACAAACATATACACTATCTATAAATAAAACTTTGCCCAGACTTTCTATCGGTATTATAAGTGCCTCGACATAATAAACAAAACTGATTCTATGCCACATGCAGGAAAACGTGTTTCTCTATTAATTATCTTCAATGTATGGTAATTCATGCAAACATGGCTTAATAACTTAAACAACTGCTTGAACCAAAAGGAAAATATCTAATATGTTAAGTTACCTAAAAGCATTAAATTCGTATGTGCTATTTTAAAGTACTTGAAATCATAACATTGGACTGTTTTCAGATAAATCTGATATATACAATTTGGTTTATTCACCATTAGTAAATTCAATTTTTCCTTTATTTTAGGATATTATTTGTTGACTGGTTTCCAGATAAAATTCTACAGTATATAAAATAATTCTCATGACCGAACATCTATAGGATTTCAAACCGTCACCCGCAATGCATAAATCCATACTTTCAACTAACTTATTTTAACATATCTTTCAAGGCTGCGTTATCTCTGATAAAAAGTGATTTTCTAAAGGATAGACTCGTTGATGAAAAAATGAAATTGTCAAATAAATTCAGACAGATGCTGAGCATATTCCCTGAATCTGTAAGAAAATATGTATTAAAGCTTTTTATTATTATTATTATAAATCCTGTGAATGTGGGATTTCTGCATATTTGTTTTGAAGTTGTCTTCCTTTTATGATTTAGATAAGTAATTGTATTTCAAATTTTCCCCTAACTTGTTTGACAGGGACTCCTGTAATTTTAATATAATCTTAAGAGGATACGTTTTAAAGTCGTTGATTTCGTCGTTCGACTGAATTATTTAACATTTCAGTATAAATATTCTGTCATCAAATAATACCGGTAACTTATATATATTTTTGGGGATTTAATATTATAGGACAGTACAAATCTTTTCTTATAACAGAAACAAATATATTTATGAAAAAGATAGAATAAAATCTCTATCATTTGTGAACAACACCTAAAAAGGTCTTTTTGATTTAAAAATTTTTTTTAACCCTAATAGCTTTAACAAACAATCTTTAAAACATGTAATTGATTTAGTATACAATTATGATTCTTTTCAAATAGTAGGTTGTACTTCATCCAAACTATAAACCTAAAAGATCTGTTTCGTTGTTTGTTCTTCATTACAGCTCTCCGCTTAGCTTATTTATAAAGAACACCACAACATGTGAACTCTCTTCAACTCAAGATATTATTTATCTTATTTTCAACATACAATGTATGTTAGCCTATAAATAATTTTAGTTAAGTAAATAATTTTTTAGTTTGTAGTCTTCCAATGTATATAAAAGTCGGTGTTTAAAGGCAGAAATTTGCCGACAACTCCAACCGTCTTTATAAATTAACGTTTTCTTTGATCTTTGTCAAAATCTCTTCTTCCTGTTTTCCCATTCCGATCGCAGCTGTGCATTATAATTTGTTCTATATGTATTCATACTAACTATATTTTCTCGTATTAATATTTTAATATAATGTTGCCTTTGTGCTGTTCAGTTTCACATTTCGTTTGTTATGGAAATATTATCTTTCTTTTCGATTGAAAAATGTCTCTGTGTACATGAAAAAAACCTGTGGTTTAATATTCCGCAATACGAGAAAATTATTATATTTTTTATGTCATTATGGCACATTTTTTTTCTCTTCTGTCTTAATAAAAATGTTTTAGATTTAACAAAAGAGGCTCACGTGTAGAAACAATTAAGAAAACAAGACTTTAATTGGTTTATTTATTTTATTTTAAGTGAACTAAGTTGAGCATAATAAATATTTTTTTTACAATGAATATTTCCTTTCATTCTCAGAAAAAGCCAAATAACTTTTTAATTGTAAGGGGAGATGTATTAACATTTTAATATATTTAATTAATTACAAATTATGTACAATAAATATCTAGATTGATCTTTGACAGCAAATAATAAGATAAACATATTGCTAACTCATATAACCTCTTCCCCCTAACAGCCGATATGTACCAAGAAATGGACACATGTGTACCCAAGTGTCGACAACAAGGAACTTACTCCAGAGGTCATGAGTGCCTTCCTTGTCCCGACGGAATTTGCCCCAAAGGTCACTTTTTGCTCTTATATCGTATAAGACCTTTATATCCTCTCTGTAGATTGAAGGTCTACAGAATATCCAAAAATAATTCATCAATATTTTTTCCTTAAAACTGAATAATCCAAAGAAATTAAAAAATATATGGTAATGTATTTTCAGGGAAATATATTCATAATTTTTTGCTGTATATTAACTATGTTTCTCATTTAAATCCAAAAACTAATACGTGTATTTCTTATTTTCTATTTGGAAGATTTTAAGATGATTTGAATTTATGAACAATTAATACACAATTGGGCATTAAATGTTTCCAATTATAATTACAAATATTTATTTTAGTTCATAAAATTTTAGATATAAAATATTTTATTATTATTGGAGCCCGCGATTAGTTATAATTTGATTTAAATTTATCAAAATAACCAAAGCCACATCAATTTTTTATCTTTAAATTATAATCTGATTCATTTAAAATTTAATTTTATAGTTTCGCAAATTTATTAATTATCATTTCCTAAATTTTATAAAATGTTATAATTGTTATTATTATATCTGCTACCTATATTCAAAATCAGACTAACATTTAATTGTGAATAGCTGTTATTATGACATAGTATATTAAGAAGAACTCACTCCAATGTTTTAAAGATTTTTTATAAATTTTAGATCCGCAATTTATGATTATATTGCAGAGTGTATTAATGAATGTATGCAAATTTAATATTTGAGTAATTCAATATATATTCTAAAATATTCTCTGCTTTTATATTTATTTCAGTGTGCAAGTGTTCGGGTGGCGATTGTATTGTCACCAAAAGGCTTCTCAAACATTTGACCAACTGCACTAAGCTGGAAGGATCACTCAAATTTAAACTGGATATCGGACAGTAAGTTGAGAGACTGCAATCTAATCGTAGGTGTCTATCATGGATACTTTCTTTGGGGGTTACCGTGAAGTAATTTATATTTCAATGCGTTGATCTTTCTTTGAGCAGTGATTTAAATTTCTGGAGGTTTGATTTTGCATTTATACATTTTTGCTGCATTTTTCGTTTTCATAATTTAAATTGAGGGACATTTTTGTAGTGATTTTTCTGTTTTGGATTCGACTATAAATTATCTCAAGCTGCCAATTATGGAATTTCTCATTATCAAAAAATTTGCCAAACCATTTTCTCATCAGTTTGGACATTCGTAATTAAAATTATATTACAATTTGTGCATTTATAATCTAGTTACGTAATAAAATGTCTACTTTATAACTGGTCCTCCTTTGGTTATTGCTCAATAAACTCAATAAACGTTTTAGGACCCAAATAAAATAATTATGCACCGACAAACTAATAATGAATATATTCTGTAATTCTTCTTCGATGTATTGATTTACAACTGAGAGAGTTATTTTTTAGCGATCGTCCATCGTCCAACTTAATTTAGGATATTTAAATTTTTAAGAGAAAAAAGCAACCTATTGATTTGAAACGGGAAAATATATAATAAATTTATGTAAATCTGTTGGATAAAATGTGTCCAACTAAAGCGAACTAAATTTAAACAGAATCTAATTTTCTCATTTGTTTTGTTTTGATCTGATATACGGATGATGTTTAATGCCTGACACAGTATCTCATAATCACACATCAGCCAGCGAAGACCTCAGCTATACTTTTTTTTTCCAAGTTTCAATGCTACAAATTACTTGTGTGTTTATGCATTAAAAGAATAATTTACATAATAGACTTCGTGTTTTTTCAAGCATATTTTTCATATAGAAAGGTCATCAATTCTTGGAAATCTGTCTTTAGAAATGATTAATTCAATTATACGATAATAATAAATTGTTATAACTTTTTTGAAATTGGAAAAATAAACAATCGATATAATATATATTATGTTGTATTTTCAAAGGCAAATAGATTGTGTTCACGTCGCATTTCGAGGTTTAAAAATCGATAGAATGTGTCTGTTGTATGTTCAAAGGCAAATTGATTGTGTTCATGTCGCATTTCGAGGTTTTAAAATCGATAGAATGTGTCTGTTGTATGTTCAAAGGCAAATTGATTGTGTTCATGTCGCATTTCGAGGTTTTAAAATCGATAGAATGTGTCTGTTGTATGTTCAAAGGCAAATAGATTGTATTCACGTCGCATTTCGAGGTTATAAAATCGATAGAATGTGTCTGTTGTATGTTCAAAGGCAAATAGATTGTGTTCACGTCGCATTTCGAGGTTTTAAAATCGATAGAATGTGTCTGTTGTATGTTCAAAGGTCAAATAGAATGAGTTCACGTCGCATTTCGAGGTTTTAAAATCGATAGAATGTGTCTGTTGTATGTTCAAAGGCAAATAGATTGTGTTCACGTCGCATTTTGAGGTTTTAAAATCGATAGAATGTGTCTGTTGTATGTTCAAAGGCAAATTGATTGTGTTCACGTCGCATTTCGCAGTTTTGGCTCTTATAAATTTCTTTATTACCAAGTTTCGCAAAATGATCATAAACACTGTCAACTTATTTAATTTTATCTGGAGTTGTTTTCAGTTAGGTTAGTTTTAAACTTATTTCTAGTTTAGTTTATCTAGTTTTTAATTAATTAGTTTATCTAGATCCATTTTCTAAATAAAGTTTCTTTACCTCCCTTTCATTGTCCCATTTTTCAGAAATTTTTTAAAAACTAATTCCAACGATTACACTTGGAAAGATCTTCAAAGTCTGAGTAGATTGGAAGAAATTCAGGACACCTTGAGCGTCATAGCGACAAATAATCAACCTTGGTTGAAAAATCTATCTTTCCTCGGCAATCTTAGAATTATTGGCAGAGGTAAGCAAATTCCTTTGACTAATTTCTTTTCTAATGACAATTTCAACTTTAATTTTACAAATAAGTATGTTAGCCTTCCTCACTTTGGCCGTCTACAGATCTCCGAATCATCCTGAACCACCATCTCGAATTTATCGGCTTGACGAGTTTAAGACAAGTGCATGGCGAGGTCCACATTAGTAAAAATCCCAAACTGTGTTATTCGGATTTCCGAGTTTTCGACAATGTCATTGGAATCAATAAAAAAAATATTATGATAGAAGACTCGAAATGTGGTGAGCTTCTACAATTTATTGTTCAATTGTTTCTCTGTGACAGTTAGAAGAATTTGAAGTTAATTTCTTCAATATTTGCTTCGATTATTGTCAAGTTTGAACTATCATTTCAAATGTCATTTTTATAACTTGAAAGACAAAGAGCAACATAAAATTAAAATAATCATTTCATTTGTTATTTCACATTAATTTGTCGTATAATTAAAAAATAGAAAAAATTGCTTTTGATAGTTTCCCTGCGTGATTTTAAGAATACAAATTTTCTAAAAATGGGAAACAACATTTTGACATGTCCTTCGGAGGAAATTCGTTCGCCTATTTTATTTCTGATGGTATCAGGGTGTGTGCATTTTGCACAAAGGTTTTCCCTTCAGACATTGTTAGCTTGAACTGATTATTAGTTGGTATTCATGTGTGTGTATGGCAAGTTCTCGTGTGAGATTTTTTTGTTTTGTTTAATAGCGTTCCTTATTTTTGTTATAATCTTGTAAAATAGATATGTTTATAAAATGTCTTTTGACGTTATAAATCGCAACACAATTAATTTTAGGTTTCATATAAAAGGGGTCATTTTAAAAACCAATGTTTTATTAAATTTCATAAATCGACAAAACATTTACAGTTTATTCACCATCTGATTTCACTTTATTGAAATAATAAATTGATCATAAAGAAAAATTGTGTTCAGTGTGTAAATTGTGTGATGACAAAATGTGTTCTTCGTTTATACGATTTTCAAACATTCTGATACATTCAAACAATAATTTCTGATAACATTTTTGGATTCTCAAATTTTTTTGTTTTTTTTCTGTCAATATTTTTTTCTAGACTTAAATAATTTCTTTGCGCAGTTAAGTCAGGCCAAGCATAAATTTACCCTTTGTATTTTGTAATAATTGGTTTTGAGACGCATTCAAATAATAATTAGCGAATAAACAGCAAAATAATAAAACATTTCAGATGATATTTATTAACTTTGAACTGAGATAGCTTTACAGAAATGAATATTTTAATTAGCTTTTATTTTTAAAATATGTTTTGATCTCATTTCTAAAACATTTGATAGAGTTTGTTATAATGATTAAATATGTTGATTCGTTTATGTGTTTATTCTTTATTCTTTATTCTTTATTATGTGTTTTATTAACCGAATTCAAAATTTTTCAAAAAAATTTTATAGCGGAATATCCATTTTAAAAATACCTTTTTTGAGAAGTGAGTAAAAACTTGGATATGAAAAACTTTTCGCTACACAATTTGAGACTGTTCCGAATAAGAATTGGTTTGTAGTATTGTATCATTAACACAAAATAACGAATGTCTTTGAAAATACATTTTAAATATGATAAATTTTAAATAGGATAATTATTTAGGCACGTTTTGTTGAAACTTTGTTTTTTAGCGAAATTTGAGTAACTTTTAATATTATTAGTTGTTGAGCGGTTTTTTACTACAGAGTTTTTTAAATATATTTTTAAAACTTGATTTATGTTATTCACAGTTAAACATAATTTGTATTATTTATAGAAAATTTTAGAAATAATACCCTCTTACTTTTTTATACAATACAATTTTGAAAGGTTTCATTCAAAAATTAATTGAATTATTTTCTAACTTTATTTCATTGAAATAATTTTAGTAAAGCTATTTTAATTTTTGTTATTATGCTTCATCTAACAGACCTCAACGAACATTTATGCGACGTTTTATGCGACTCTAAAAAGGGGTGTTGGGGTCCTGGCCCTCTTATGTGCGGACGATGCACGCATTACCGAGCTGGCCAACACCTCTGTGTTAGTGAGTGCTCAGCAGTTCCAGGATTCATAGACCCAGTGCCCGGAAATGGAAGCAAATCAGGGGTTGAGCAGTGCCAGCCGTGCCATGCGGAGTGTTTGTTGACGAAGGGGTGTTCAGGACCTCATTCTGACCAGTGTTCTGTCTGTAAACACGTGCGGGTAAGATGCTCTTCTTCAAATGATTCATTGGTTTCATTTCGTTTCAGAAGTTTTCATTTGAATAGCTGTGATTCTCAATTATCTGAGATTTCGCTGTTAATCAAACTTCAATTATTATTCGGTTTTAAAGACTATTTTTAATTAAGAATTATTCTCCCTCTGATTAAGATACAAATCTTGATTTTCAAAAATTGCTTTATAACATTTTCTTTATCATTTTTAATATCTGCAAAATACTCTAGATTGAAAGTTACCTCATTTGTCGTTAAACCAAAAATGCTTTAATTGAAGGCAATTATCTATTGTCTATTTAAATTACAAGGAATTATTGCACTTCATAAAAATTGTTTGAACCGGTCGATATGACCAGCGTTAAAGATATTTTTTCTTATTCGCAAAAGACCTATCAATTAAAATCAGATTACATTTACAAATTGATAAAATTAGAGGTAATTTTTTAATTCGCGATAAAATATTTCTTATTTAGGATTTACTTTTTATCACGCGATTTTATAATTTAGAGCGTATAATTTGTATATAATAATTTTTATACTTTATTTATGTTTAAAATATTTTTTGCATAAACGAAATAAAATATTTCTGGATCATTGAAATATTAAGAATGGTTTTGTGAACGATTTTGTTAAATTTGTTTACCAATTTGTTCACCAAATCTTTTACCAATTTATTGTTGATTCGATTTTCGCGTAACTGGTCTTCGTGTTATATTCTGAAATGATCGATTATTACCTTTATTTTGGATGCTATTGGATATAGAATATTTAAATAGGCATTTGCGAGTGTATTTATCAAAATAATATTCCCTAAACGCAAATTAATGTTTAAATACATTACTATTCTCTTCTACTAATTATTATTGTCTGCTCGAACTAAAATGTCATTCGGGACACAGAAATATATGAATCAATACATTTTTTGATAAAAGTATTCTTGATAATCAACTTCTAATAACTCATTGAGACGATAATTTTACGAAACAAACATAGTAACTGTGATTTATGAACATGACAAATTAAATACAAATTTTTTTAAGAAAGGCCAAAGAGGCCAAAGGTCAAAATATTCGGGTTACCAGTGGTTATAAATTTGTCGTTTAAGCAATCGATAAAAATTTTAATTATTTTGCAATGACATTAAGCATGACAGAAGATCACGTTGTATTTTGAAAGCACACAAATTAATCATAACTTTGAACTAGAGAATCTTATTTGACATATTCTGAATTAAGACCCTTCAAGGTTTGTACCCTGAATAATTTGTCCCCCCCCTCCCCCTTTCCATAATTCCATGTTTTGCATACTTCAATAGATCTAATGTTTGTAGGTTTAGGCAACCTGTGCAAAAATTATTTCTTTAACTTGAATCATACCTCTGAAATAAATAATCATGTCAACATGAGATATATCTCTGATTTTTAATGATTAAAGGCAAACATTAGACAAAGCTTCTAATAACTGCACATATAACTTCTAACACCTGCAGTTTAAAAATCTGATGTGCAGCCGACCATCTGAATTGGGTAATTGCGGCAATTATCTCAGGAAGCTATCGTTAATGTTGTGATTTGTTATCCAAATGAAACGCTCCATAAAATGCTAAATTTAATTTTATGATTTTTGAAAATTTAATTAAAGTATTCTGTTTCAAAAATTGGGTAATATTACCACAACAATTTTTTTTTCATAAATTAAATATATATAGCTAATAAATTCCATAAATTAAGGAAGATGCATAAGATTTTTAAAATAATTTTACTGTTTTATTTTTTTTTCAATAATATGAAATATTGCAATAACTGTCGGTCTGTTATTTATATAAATCATATTTTCCTACCATATATCTTCGTTTTTATCTTATAAAAAAAGTTATACATAAGAAAATTTTGTTTTATTAATACTTTCTGATTCAGGAAACGATTTTTTTGTTTTAATTAAAAATATATATTTTGTAAATGTTATTTTGTCATGTGCTATTTTAAATGAATACTTGTTTTGACATTATTTATAAAATCGGGTGAAAAGTAATACAATAGGCATGGCAAACTCATTGTATTAAATTTATCGTGTTTTTATTTATAAGAAATGTTTATTTATTTCTGATCTCGATAAGTCTCTCCTGTGGAGAATAAATTTTCGAATTTCTGATTTTTATTTTTTCTTCTTTTGTTTTCTAGCATAATCTTCAGTTTAGTTGTTTATACTTCAGTAAACTTATTCAATTTTTTGTTTGGAATGCTTTAATTACTCGCGAAATATCAGAAATTATTATTTTATTAAGTCTTGAAAAATATTGTAAAATTTTTTATTTTTTTAAATTTTATTTTAAAACTTTGCACTTAAGATTATTTAACATCTTTTCAAAAAACAAATTTATTTTTGAATTATAATTTTTATTGTGCTTTATAAAATTAATTTTAAATAAATTGTAACTCAAGTATATTTTTTTATTTAACATTAATCCCAGTTTATTTATTTTGGCTGGAAATAATTCGATTCTATTTAAGAATCATGTCATTCTGCTTCAGTAGTCTCCTAGACAAATTGCTCTAATGACGTATTAATTAAAATTTTCTTGAGGGAAATAAATGGGAACACTTTATTCTATTATTCTGTTTACTTTAAATATCTCCAAAACCAAATATTTTATTTCTGGAAATAAAAATAATTAACCTGTCACCTATAAGCTATATTTAAAACACACATAGACATATATTTAATATGCTTTCACTTTAAATCGCATTCTGCAATTATCCATGGTTTGTGAACCTTTGAGTAAGTTTATAAGAAATGGTGAAAATTAGAAAGCTCTTCAGTTGACAATTAATCAATAATAATTTGTGAATGATTTACAATTTCTACTACAAAGCATTTGAGTTGGTTTTGTTGTTGCAAGGAAATAGAATTTGATATAATCGGACAATTTGAACTATTTTCCTGAAATTGATAACAAATTGACGAGCAATATTTTTTTTTCCAATTTTTGTCCAACCCAGTTCAGGAATGGGTTGGAATATAGGTGCGAATATTTTTCTGTTTTATACCTTAATTTGTTTAAAAAAAACAAGTTTTAACCCATTTTCAAGCTTAATTAATCTACAATATTTCTAATTTTTAAAAATAGTTGTAATAAAATCTGATTTTTAAGCTTAGTAAAGTTATATGACTTAGAGTTTCATAAATATTTAGTAATTATAGTGATGATGACATCATCAAAACTTTCAATATCCGCAAATAAACTTGTAAAAGATAAACATTGTTTTAGGACGTATATATACACAAAGGCTTCTTGAGTGAAATCCGTCTTCTCATTAAAGTTTCAAGTTAAGTCTTTGATGGTTCTCGGGTATAATCGCTGGAACAAATGTGAAGAAAAATTCTATTATGGTTCAAGTATTTCAATTTTTATTTAGGTAAACACATTTATTATAATGACTACAAATTTTTAGTAAGTCAACCATCATTAAAATTTTTTAACACAACATTAACCATTTGAAGCCGGGTAGCAAGACCGTCTTACCATGACAATTAAATTAGTTTTTTAGAGTTCTAAAAATAAATTCTGTCTTATAAATGCTTATTTTATGGGAAACTAATTTTCGTGTCCACAATCAAGATAAAATATTACTAACATTTTTCTAATAAACTAATATTTTGTTTTTACTTAGCAATAATCTACAGTCGTATTCACAATACATCAAATTATTTTGACAATACCAGACAACTTGTCTAAATTTGCAAACACGCTTAATTTGTTTACAACCTTTATGAGTTTCTATTAACTGTTGACCTTACTAAATATGTTATTGTTTGTGTCTATCGATTTTTATTTCCTGGTTTGAGTATCTTACCTATGCTTACCTTTCATCTCGCAGGAGTAATTTAGTCCCAGTTAAGAAACAGACTGATTGATATAATTAATTACTTGACTAAAGAGCCGACACACATTGTAAAGGAACATCTCTCTACATCTCTCGTCTCAAAACTGTATTACATTCCGACAGTAACTGAGTGATGGTCATTTGTTCATATACTTAATAATAAAACGTTTGAACTTCAAATATTTATATCATGGCTATAATGAAATGTGAAAACCTATTGTGAGTTATAAATCAATATATTTTGTAGCACCCAGATAGCACCCATACCACCTATAACTCCACTTTTATCTATTGTTGAGTTTTTCATTATAAAAATACGACTTAAGACGTTAGTATTTTTATCAATAAATAGCAACTTATACTATTTAATATTTATTAATTGAACAATAGATAGAAGAGGAGTTAGCTTGCATTCGGTGCAACTGTTACATTCAAGTTCAAACCTGCAGTTTCGACACATTCCTACGAATGTACTACGTATAACACACTTTTACTAAAACAGTTACGTAAAATTATACTTTTTGAATATATTACACTTCTTTATATTGATCATTGTATTCGTTGGCGTACCTCATTACTATATACATAATATCATAATTTTTATTACACTTTCTGCTTTGAGGTACATAACTATAAAGTGTTACAAATATTATACTTTTTTTCTTAGAAAAGAAACCCACTTAGTTATTTTGAAAATGTATACACTTTATTATATAGGTATCCGGGTTCAATGAGTTAAAACTAATTTTATTTCCAAAAATGGATATTTTTATATTTGTTAAACTATATTATAAATAATATTCTTTAATTAATAGAATATAAAAATGTAAAAAATTCTTACGTCTGGAAAAGGGGTCGCAATTATAATCTCATATCGTATATTTTATATCGATATAATATGGTAATATGCTATTATATAGAGATTAAGTTTAGTACCTTATGGTAATTAAAATATTTCCGTGAAGACGTATGTGACAGTCTGTATTTCATATTTTATCATCTGTTACTATTTTTTATTCAGGCTAACTAACAGTTCCTTTTTTAAAATGCGTGTTTTAAGATATTGGCGTTTTTTTTAGAACATTTACTTTCACTTTAGAAAAGTCTATAAATGTTATTGATCCACTCCTAATTCTTGCAATAAACAAGCGTATTTATATTGCTATGAAAACAGCAACTGTGTATTGGTGTTACAAAGATATCAATCATTTTTATACAAAACCATTAACACACCATATTTTTTCTTCTTTTTTCTACTTAAAAATAAACTATGACCTTTAAAGGTATCCTTCGAAATAGTTCGAACATCTTTCATTTGTGAAATAATATTCTGAAAATTATATCCAAATGAAAGAATCTTCGGCTTTCTGTGGCAGCTTTCTTTTTCGTCTCAACGAGTGGGTTTCTGTCTTATCGCTAAATTTGCTCTGTTTTCTGGACTTTTTCCTATTATTTTAGGTGCATAAGTTGTCAACATTCATATTTGTGACTGCATCAGTTCGCTCCTCTTCTTCTTTACCTTCAGGACGGTCCCTTCTGCAGGCCTGCCTGCCCCGAAGAGAAGTATCCAGACCCTAGCTCCTCCCAGTGTCTCGAATGCTCGCCCACCTGTGCCCTCTCTACCACATCCGCTGCAGGATCTGCTTGTACGGGACCTAGTGACTTCCTTCAAAAAGGAGGCTGCAGCTTCTGCTCCAAGGTCATTCCACTGAGCGGAACACTCAAATGTTTACTGGCCAATGAGGTACGTGCACAAACTGTTGCCTGTTTTAGTTTTTTCCCACTTTATCTCCTCTGTAAATATAGTTTAATACATGAGTAAGTCTAAATTTCACCGGCAAGAGATATCGTATCTACAGATGATGTCTCCTTTGTTCTGTCTCTTTTAACTGAAATTCTTGCTAGAATATTCTCTATTTATTAATTAAATCAAGTATATTTTGAGTATGAAAGCCACAGAGAAAAGTTATTAGCATTTAGCTATGATATGTAAATTGATCTCACTATTTAAATTCACGAGCGTGGAAATTAGGGAAGTCTAAAAACAGAACGCTTAAGAAGAAAACAATTTTTCAAGTTTCTAACATCCGTCCTATCTATTTTGTTATTTCTAAAAAAGAGTGTCTTCCCTTTCTCAATTTAACCGATCTAAAATCGTTTGCAATGTAAGGATCTTGAGTTCTCTATATATAGCAAGTTTTAGCTGATATTAAATAATTCTAAATTCCTTCACGAGTTCACTCAGATAAAGTGAAGAGATGATAATTGGAGTGTGGCCGAGGTGAATCGACGACCGTCGACTTATTGCTCTTTTCAGGGGGAAATGTAACCGAGGTCATTGTGGGATGCAAGCCGTACACTTGGGGTTTTGATGGTTGGTGTGCAGGGTTCTGTCTAACTCATATGAGAGCACAAATAGTTTTAAATTAACCGCATGATATATAATGTATACTTTTCTTTTTGAAAATCAGTCTTCTGTTTCCTCGACTAAGTAAAATAAAAGCATTAGTGTAATAACTTAGCTTTGCATCAGAGCCATGCGAGAATTATTAAGATGCGGCGGGAATTGGAAGACGTCGACAAATGGTTGAAAGATTTGTATTATAATTGAATAATGACAATCAATTTAGATTCTTCAGAAGTGATTTTTATTTTTTATTTTGCGTACAAAGGCTGATTAGATTCGCAGTGAAGAATTTATAGAAGTTTCCGAAGTAATTCAATTCGCTATATATTTACATTTACGTCTAAAAAACGTCTAATTAAAAAGAAATCACAATATTTGTCTAAATGGTGAACTATACTCAAGTTATCTGCGTTCTCCTACTTATAGCAACAGATCAAAACATGCAAGGCTTTTGTAAAGTTTTGTAGCCGTCCTATGATTACTGTTGGCGCGTATAAGTTATAATTAAGATTTCATTCGTTTGCTTTGTATTCTAAAAGCTAATTTAGGTGCGAGAATTTGAATGACTTTTATTGTTGAGAAAAGAATAATTAGTCAGATAGAAAATAAAATATTAAAAGGTCATTTTTGATGACGTTTTAGTTTCCTGTGCTTCACAAAATTATTTATATATACTTGTTAATTATTTCTAAATTGTTATAATCTGCTTCTTAGCATTCCATAATCTTCAGTTATTAAATTTATTAATTAATTGTCAGAGTTTTACAAGTTGTACTATAAGCAGGAAATATTAGTATAGCGTTTCACTGGGAAAGCTTATTTAAAACAAACATTAAAATATGGGACTTCTCCTTGAGATAAGACGAACTTAGAAATACTGAAATAACTGTTGTAAGGCTTAATGTCTAATTAAATCAGGCGAACAGCCTAGAAATAGAAAATCTTTTATTTTCATATGAGATTATAATTCATGCAATTATAGCAACACAGCTAAAATTATTAAAATATTAATTACACTCATCGAAGTCTTGATCACAATGTTTATTGAAATATTTAAGTAAAAAAAAAACTTAAAATAAGATCCAATTTGCTGAGAGCCGTTCTTCCAACTTGACCTGCTCTAAACAACCATCATTAATCCTGTGATGTGCTTCCCTATCCTCCAGACATGCCCCCAAGGCACCTACACCCATCTCGTGGATATTCCCAGTCTTCTCTTCGATTCACCAACGGCTCTACCCCAAAACAGTGACCCTGTGTTGGCCAATCCAACCCTTCGACATTGGGCAACCAATCACATGCACCGAGATCATCTGATTGGTCGAATCTGTCTGGCGTGTCATCGTGGGTGCCTGCATTGTGTCGGCTCGGCCTCCAATTGCCTCGTCTGTGCGCATTATCGGTATCAGGGCCACTGCGTCGATGTTTGTCCGGAAAGTAAGCCTTTCCGTTTTTAATATTGTGACGACATGATTGGTGTGGTTCTCTCTTATCCCAGCCGTTCTGTCTATTCCTTCCTGATATAGACACCTTCCCCTCCCCGGTCCTGAATGAAACATGCTCGGAGTGTGACCTGCAGTGTCAGGGTGGTTGCACTGGACCCTCACCCGCTCAATGCAACCATTGTCGCGTGGTTCGAACACCCTTTAGTGCTAACCAGACGGAAAGCTTGACAGCTTTCAATGTTTCGCAGGTATTTGAAACACGCTTGATATAAATAAATCTTTTCAAAATACTTTCTCTGCTAAACTTCTTTGCAAATAATTGTTTGAAATTAAAATATCTTTTGAAATGTGTTTTATGACGTCATTTTTAATGAGCAGTTCATTTGGTTATTTTAGCCAAAGTCAAGCTATTCCTGGTTCTATTATTATGGAGACAGAGTGCATGCTGACAATGAACTCTTTGATTTTGTGGCATTACTAGATTATTAATCTAGGAAAACATGACCTAAAATGACAGAGCCTATTTGCAAAACCGAATGTTTAGTGTTTAGCTTATAGTTCTTGGGAATTTTAGTTATTGGCATAAATCAATAACATTTAAGAGGAGCCGGAATGTGTTCCATGATTTTATTGCTCTGATTTATCAAATATCTAACAGACGCCGCCTATAGTCCTTTGACTGTAGATTAATATAATAATAAGTATACGCTACTTTGATCTGTATAATAATTGATATTGAAAGACAAGCGTTGATTATTTTAATAAGTAACTTGTCAAAATCACTATATAGGCTTTGATTATATGAAAATATTCATTTTGGTACTCAACGATTATTCAAAAGTATATTTAACTTTTGAGTCAAATTATATATTAAAAGCTTCATTGTTATTATAGACAATGGACATTTTTTTAATTCCCCTAAATTTTTCATTGCAGTAAACTATTACTTTAGTAAACCTTTATTTAGTTACTAAGGACCTAAATCTATAGAAGCTCCAAATAGCGACGAACGATCGCCTTATATCCATTTAATTGTGAGTAAATAACATCCAAATTATTTATAAATATCCCAAAATGTTAGACAAAGTCTGAAGAAGACTAGGCAGCTGTTGTTTTCCGTACAAAATGTAGTCTAGTCTAAACCGTCGTCATAAAAGGTAATTTATTGAGGTTCGGGTTTGTTTCCCATATTTGCGGATTCACTGAATGTAATTGACAGTTTGTGCGTCTTAAATGTATCAAGCATATTTAAGTGGATAATCTCTTCTTTATATAATCGGATGACTATCTTATTTCCTTTTTGTATAAATATTAATTAACGTAAATTGAGGAATAAATGGTTAGATTTTGTAAAATTAGGCGGTAATGACAAAAATTGTTTTGTTTATGTAAACATTTTTAACATTTTGTAATTGAAATTTTTAGTTGTATAGAACAGAATATCTTTTATTGTATCTGAAAAAAATTCGGCTAAAAGTCAACAATTCATCAAAGAAACTAAAATCTTTCTCGTCTCCAGGGTCCCTGCGTTCCTCAATGTCCCGAATGGGCTCCGTACGTTGTTGATCAGACTGGCGGGGACAAATTGTGCTCCACGAAGCAAGTGGAGGCTCTGGTTGACCTGGACAGCCGGAACAACCCGATCAGTGTCTTCGTGATAGTGTGTCTGTTGTGTGTGGGTCTGTTGCTCGGAGGATTCATGTTTCTCGTGTGGCGGAGAAGGAGAAGTGGGTCTTGGGGCTGGAGCAAAGCTAGCGGGAGAGGATCACAGGGCAAGGATAGCTTCAATCATGGGGTCTTTCTGCATTCATTGGAGATGCAGGTGAGGTGGAGAGTTACTCATTCAGTTAACCAAATTCAGTTAACCATTCAGTTAACTATTTCAAACTGTAAAATTGTTTTAAATTGATTTTTATAAAAACGGGTATATTTAGGATTTGAAATGTCGCATTTAAAAGTCTTATAATTTATAAATATTGCATACAATATCCCTTGATTACGAAATAATGTGTACAGCAGGCCTTGGTTACGAAACAACGTGTACAACATCCCTTGGTTACGAAATAATGTGTACAGCATCCCTTGGTTACGAAATAATGTGTACAGCATCCCTTGATTACGAAATATCGTGTACAGCATCCCTTGGTTACGAAATAATGCGTACAGCATCCCTTGGTTACGAAATAATGCGTACAGCATCCCTTGGTTACGAAATAATGTGTTCAGCATCCCTTGGTTACGAAACAACGTGTACAGCATCCCTTGGTTACGAAATAATGTGTACAGCATCCCTTGATTACGAAATATCGTGTACAGCATCCCTTGGTTACGAAATATCGTGTACAGCATCCCTTGGTTACGAAATATCGTGTACAGCATCCCTTGTTTATGAAATAATGTATACAGTATCCCTTGGTTACGAAATAATGCGTACAACATACCTTAGTTACGAATTATTGTTTATAACATTATTTCGTTACGAAATCCTTTGAAACATTTTTTGATTCGAAATAAAACCCGAACTGTTTTCTAATTTTATTTTTATAAACATTGTATCTGTGCATTATGCTTCATTTTACTAAAGATATCGGTTATTTTTCGTTTTTATTCGGTCTGAATCTGCAAACAGCTGTAGCGACTGCGATTAACTTACTAAACAACTTAATCAAATCTCAATCGATCATACAAATTTAACACGTTATAGCCATATTGGCCTTGATCTTTTTGACAACTAAGATTTATCAACGACTGTAAAATATTATTTAAGAGAAAAAATTATTTGAACCACCCCAAGCAGCAGTATAACCGCCTCTTTATCCCACCCTATATCCTTCAATAATATCACGTGAAGAAAAGTAGAACTTCTTCTGAAGCCACACATCATAACTTCCCTTCCGTTTCATTTACCCGCTGTCAGGCAAATCGATAAAATACAGTCCACAATTAGATCACAAATAATTATATTAACAAAAAATCTGAACTCGTATTGATCCTATATTTTCAATATCGTTCAATAGATTTTACTATTTGGAATGCTTTAAGCAATCTTATTATGTTAGTCGGACTCGTTATAATTTGCTTGTATTGAGTTGTTAGGTGACCGCTGGCTATTTAAGTCACATGATTAAAGGGGTAAAGGTGAACATATCAGGAAGATAAAGGGAAGGATTTTCAGCCTAAGACTATAGTGTGAGACGCGAACATGCAATCTTCAAGTCGTTTCAGAGAAAGAAGCTGAACTGCTGTTGTTGAGTAGGAATAACCTGAATCAGGATCCATTAAAAAATTAATACCATGGCTGTCTTGTTTCTTTTAGGCAACTATAGTTATATCACTGACATCACCCCATGAACACGAAGTAACTTTCTTGCAAAAGATAGGAGAAATATATTGTAATTAATTTGATTTAACGAAATATTCTTCTTTTGCATTTTACTAAAATTTACGCTTGTCATTCGTTTTTTGAAGTAACGTTCAACATGTTTAAAAAATGTAACTCATACCATTATTGTCTTTGATTTTTATAGCAGAAATATCAAATAAACTATTTTCAAAGGCTAAAAAACAAAAACGAATTAAAATCTTTTTCAGAGAAGTTAATTAGTGAACTAAATTGAAAAACTGTTTTGTTAAATTGTGGTTTTTGTTGCACATAAACACAATTCTTCTCACGGCCATCGATCCAGTTATATCTTCATGTATTTGGACTAACTTATAACGATAGTCATTATTTGTAAGTTTATGTGCATTAAAACAAAATTTAAAACAAAAGTAAAATATTTCACTAAACGATTTTTTCTTCCTTTGATAATAATTAATTTCATTTAAAGTATTCCTTTTTTATTAAACTATTTTGAGGTGAATAAAGTCCACATTTTTGTTAATTGTTCCAATTATTAATAACAACTATAAAGGTATTAATTTAATTATCGCTTGCATGAACATAATAAATTCGTGATACATATTCTTGCCACGTTTCATTTATAAAAATTTTTCCTATATTAATTGTTAAAAAATCCGAGTGAATTTCACAGTAAATATATCTTCTATGTCGGTAAGTTAATCCTGTTATTTCGAATTTCTGTTGAACCTTTCACGGGGTACAACATGGATGCCCGGGGTGTTAACAATTTCAGTGATTAAATTTTTTATGTTTCTTTTCTTTCTTCTAAAATGTTATCTCTAGATGCTGCTAAGTGTGAATTATTTGGTGAATTATCTGTTTCAACCTTTCATTGCGAGCATAATTCGCATTATTAAGTTTTTTGAAACTATACTAAAAGCATGTTTCAAACTTTTTCTTGTTTTATAACAAAGTGTTTCGCTAGCTGTATTTGGTATTCTATTTCATTGGAATGTTGGAAAACAGTTCCTTTAAAGTAATTCAACTTTTTTAGCTCAGGACATCGAAGTATTTTGATTACTGTGTAATATTTCGCTTTCTAAATATTATCAACATTTGTCGCTTGCTTTTCACTCGACTAGTTTAATACTTGTGATATTGTGAACGTTGAATTTCATCATAAATTCTATTCTAATTATGGCTTTTTCTTATTTATTTCTTTGTATAAATTTAAGAAATTTTCTTTGATGTCTTAAAATATATATAAAAAGTGGGGCGTAAATATGTCTTTGACACAATTAAAGCTTTCAGTTCTAAGGATCTCTTTTTTATCCTCCGGTTAATGATTATTACCCACATGGAATTGTTAATTAAAAGACATTTCGGTTAGATTGCACGTATTAAATAAAAGAAATTAACGTCATATATTGAAATATAATCATAGTAAAGATTAAATATCACAGATTTTTCCCTCAACATTAAAATTAGCTCACATAATTAAGCATCGAAAGTTCGTCATATTTGCCTTTTTTTGACATTTTAACACAATTTTATGTTGGACTGTCACACCATAACGAACGGTTCATAGTTCTTGCACTAAATCAATAGCAGAAACATTTGTAAATGTGTAAAATTACAAAGATTAAAATTGAAAAATAATTGTTCTACAATATTTATAGTGATGGTTTCGTTTCGCAATTGTTGAATCTGACAGTGG
Organism: Vannuccia rotundouncinata; assembly: GCA_034780395.1. Lineage (NCBI taxonomy): Eukaryota > Metazoa > Platyhelminthes > Proseriata > Coelogynoporidae > Vannuccia > Vannuccia rotundouncinata. The sequence continues at coordinate 16,604 of JAUZNC010003919.1, read as the reverse complement.
TTATTGTTATTTTATGTTGATGAATACAATTTTATTATCTTTGGTTGTAATAGTCATAAATTTAAAAATCGAATTGAATATCTTATTTAATGATTATATTCGATTATATGGTATTCAACAATGATCTTTTATTACCCTAAACATATCAAAAAAAGAATTATATCTTATATATAAAATATTTTTATTCAATGTTGCTTATTAATTGTATTGTTTAATAAAAATATTGCAACATCATATATACATAATTATTTTTATTTTACTTGTTTATTATTTATTATTACTTGTTTAAATTTATTTGTTTTGACTGACCAGGTTATTTGTCAAAATTTTAATTATCTTTATTTCATTTCCGGGATGTACAGATATTTTAATATCGCTTAAAATTAATTTCCCGGTTAATCAAAAATTTGAAACCCATCAAAGATTAAATTATCTTTTCTTTATTTTTTATAAAATTTATATAATTATTCTTAATAAAAATTTTCAAAAAACACATCATAGTACATTGATTAAAATTTATTTTTGCAATGTCTTAAAGGACTGTTTTAATTTCGAAATGTATTTATTTCCAAAACTCTGGAAATCACGAAAATGAGTGCCTTAATTGTCGCCTTCAATCGATGATAGATAATTCAGATTCACAAAATAGTTTTATTGATCTTAAAACTCTATTAAGATAATCAATATTTACAAAAAAAATGGAATGATTGGTTGATGAATATTGATTAATCCGATAAAATCTTAAGTTCTAATTTATGTTGGCGAAAGATGGCGAATTGATCGAATTTGAAAACTCTCTTTGTCGTATTATATATTTTCCGAGCATTAAAAACGCGCAAAGGGTCGCCTTTATAGATTTAAAAGAGTACATTTATTATTATGAATGTTAATATATAATTTAGGATAATTTATTCTGTAAAACATACACATTTTCTTTTTTAAGCGACTAAATTCTTGTTTAATGTTTTTGTGATCTGCAAACTTGGTTCAAGCTGAACCTTATTAACGTATTTTAAAATACAAAACGTGATAGTCTTTTGTCCCATTATCATCCAATGCGCAGGCAATGAGCTCTGCAACACCCAACATGGCCACGCTGGTCCTGACCGAAGAGACGAGCTTAGACAGAGGTCATGTGATTGGTTCGGGGGCTTTTGGGACCGTCTTCCATGGTGTATGGTTCAATAGAGAGGAGGCCACTCGGATGCAAGTAGCCATAAAAGTTTTATCCGACACTTCTGATCCTTCTGCTAATAAAGAATTTTTGGAGGAAGCCAAGGTATGAGTTTTAATTTTTTTTACTTTTCGGTAGCCTGAGTTACCTATCTTCTTAATGTTTGCTCTCATCTCCTTTCTTTCATCTTATCTCCTTTCCTCTCTTCTTCTCTATTTATTTCGTCAACTCTTTTCCTTACATTTCCTCTCCTTTGCTTATTTTCTTTAATTTCCTCTCTTCTCATCTTTCAGATAATGGCTAGCGTAAATCATCCGTGTTGCCTCAAAGTTCTCACCATTTGCATGACAGCTCAGCCGCAACTCATAACTCAGTTCATGCCTTTGGGGTGCCTCAAGGATTATATCGGGAGCAACAAGAAGGCCATCCACGGTCCCCTCTTACTTACCTGGGCCGCACAAATCGCTGCAGGGATGTCTTATCTAGAGACTCGGGGAATAATTCATCGAGATCTTGCAGCTCGGAACGTTTTGGTCAAAACTCCATCTCAGGTATCTTTTTCATGATGAGTAAAAAGTATCTTTCCATTAATTGACAGTCTGAATCTTGCACCTGCAGATTACAATAACTGATTTCGGCTTGGCTAAAAGTTTATCTTCGGATGAATCCTTTTATCAAGCAACCCACGGCAAGATGCCCATCAAATGGCTGGCTATCGAGTGCATCAGAGATCGAATGTTTTCCAACAAATCGGATGTGTGGGCCTATGGTGTGTATTCCAATCCTTAGTGTTTCACTTCATAACTTTTTACCTGCATTGCGCATTCTGATCGCCTTCCCTCTTTGAAAGGTGTTACCATTTGGGAGATCCTGACCTTTGGTGAGATCCCCTATGCCAATGTCCGTCATGTGGATCTGCCTAGCTACCTGGAACGTGGACAACGTCTTCCCCAGCCTGTCAACTGCTCTCTAGATCTCTATACAACACTCATCCAATGTGAGCCGATCCGATCCTTTTGCACACCTTTTCTATTTCAATTAATCCGCGTTATGCTTCAAATCGCTTTTATGTTAATAAAAAGTAACGAATTTAGAATATGTTCACATTTTCGAGGTGTATTGTTGTTTATACAATATTTGAAAATGAATTTTTCGTGTTTTTCAAAATTTCAAAAATCATTTTTCATTACATAGGAACACTTTCAAACGACGACTATTAAACTTTATCCTTGTAATGTACCACAACAAAACTGAACTTTAAATGTGATTATTGTGTTTGCTTCTATCCATTTTACAGGCTGGTACCTTGATTCGGAAAGCCGGCCAGACTTTGCCGAAATCTTTAAAATAATGGAAAAGATGAACAAAACTCCAGAAAAATATCTTCTGATTCAGGTGATTTCTCATTAACCCTTTCAGTTGCAAACACTTAATTTTCGTCGACTAAAGAGAGTCATTTACTTCTTGCTACTTTCATTTTCCCTTTAGCCGATGGATACATCACCAGCCCAGTCAGAAATTAGTTCTCTACAAGGGATCAAAGCTTTAGATTCAGGAGACACTGTTACCTCCACCGACGGATATCTTCATTATCACAATGTTCTACCGGATACTTCTGATCCGCTGTTGCTATCCCCAACAGAATTTACTATTCCCAATGAAGAATCTTATTTGGAACCGATTTCACTGGATGAGCGAAATGCCGCAATTGGTAGCTTATAAAAATAGTTTATTTTTTATAGCATTATTAATAGTTTAATATATGTACTACTTCTTTACTTAGTAAGTAGAATAAAGCTATAACTTTTTATAAAATATTTATATATATTTTAGCAAGTAATTACTCACATTAACGCATTAATTATTGACTTGTAGACGAAGAAGCAGAGCGACCATTAGTTGCTATGAACAACGACCTCTATACATTAAATTCACAGAATCCAGAATCGGAATCTATCTCATCTTCCGTTCCCGAAATGCCAGAGCGAAAAGTGAAACCAAAGCTAAGGAACTTATTTCCTTGGATCAATCGAAAATCAAAGCTTTAATCAAGACTGATTCATCTTGTTAAAAGAGCTTTATTACTTCTCATCTGTAAATAATAATTTTCATTAATTTTCATACAGTCGTATCTATCAATTACATATTAAAATTCCATTACTTTCGAATAATTTTGCTGTGATTAATTATTTCAATTGTTTTTCTTTTTTCTTTTTTTGACTAAATGGACACAATTGTATTGTTGTTTTAATAGCAGGAATGTTCAGCCAGTGACTCTATCATATTCCATTTTTAACTGTAAAAATATTTTAGTAAACTTTTATCTTTGTACATAATACATTATTATTCTCAAATTCTATTATTTATCGATTTATTAAGAGGTCTTTATAATGTTTTATATAAAGATTGTAAATTGTAACTTCTGATCTTTTGTGCGAGAAACTCTCTCTCTCTCATCCAATCATAGATGTTTCACTTTTAGAATCATAGAAAGATTTTTTTTTAAATTTCCTTTGGAGAATTTAACAAAGACGTTGGCTTTAATTTGCTAAATTAAGAATTCTTTTGTCTTTTCTAATATTATGTTTGCTGTGGTGAGTTCAGAACATATTTTATTTAAATTATAAATTTTTTTGTTATTTTCATAATTATACAGAAATCGTAAATTTAAATCCAATTCAGAACAATTTCAAAATCATTTTTGTTATACCATAAGGTCGTAATATTGATTTCAATGTTCATAAATATATATATATGTCCGGAAAGCAATTTAAGTTTGATTATATAATATTGTTAATGAATAATTTAAACAAACAAATAAATTGTCACATAACATTTATTCGTGAAATATCTATTCATCATTGTAAAATATTATTTACAGCGTTCATGATATACAATTAATATACCTACTCATTGTTTAAAATTACGAGATTTGTAATTATGAATTATTTTTATCCTGTTAGTGAGCTTGTTTATCTTTTTTCTGTAAACAGACGCTCGACATATTTTATACTCCACTCAGTCTTTCAATAATGATGTTTGTAACCTATTGGTCCATTTTGTAAATAGATTATTTATTTTTAAAAGAATTGAATATTTTGACTCATAGGTAGAATTTGCATATAATTCGGAAACTTTTTTGATTCAACAAATTTGTAGGGGAAAATTTGTTCCAATAAATTTGTAGGACATAAGTTTTGAATAACATTTGACATTTTTTTATTTTCTGTATTTATATACAGTCGTTATACAATGGTTAACCTAGTTGTAACTATACCAGCGGCCGGATGCATCCATTAACCTAAAAAAAATTAACATTACCATCCATTAACATTTAAAAAATTAAAACATCTGAAATTCCATGAAATTTCTATTTATATAGTTTGACATATTTTACGAAATTTTCCATATTTGTTGCCGTTCTAAGAAAAATGTATTTTGTTGATTTTACCTTTGAAAAGAGTGGGTTCAGATTGTGACAGGGATTATTCCTTGTTTTCTGGAATAATTTCTCATCGCGTCCCATGGTTGCTAGGGATCTGAGTCTTCGTTGCAATATTTCTTTAACCTATAATTGATGAAGTTTTCCAGTCGGTTCATTTCTTGCTCATTTAGGTAGCCCCCCATGCTTGCAATGAGTACAGTACTTTTGGAAGAAGAATAGCATGGAAAAGGATTTTTTTTTTTTGTTTAGGCCGTAAGTGCGCAATGCTTTAATTACATATAATGTTTTCATTCATGACGTCATTAGTAACATAACTTTTAAAAGAGAGTTTGTTATCTATGGTTATTCCCAGGACCATTATTTCTGAAAGTTTTTGATGTTTGTTAGAGCTGGTGGTGGTGTAATACTAGATCTTGGTCTGGTATAAATAATTTCGATAGATTTTTTCTCGTCGATAAATTATTTCCATGTGCCCATTTTTTAATGTGGGCAACTTCTTTTTCTCTTTGGGAGTATAATATTACTACCTGGTATAAATAAGTAACTATCATCTGCATACTTCATTATACAATTATTTTTGTATATCGTAGTGAGGCGGATGCAATTTACACCTTTATAGACATCTACATATTAATATAGATTTTGTAATTTAATTATCAATTATAAGCTAACAAGAAATACATTGTATTTGGGATGTTCAGCAATTTTCTTATAGGCTCATATTAAATAGTATAGTTTAACGGGGGTGATGAATAGTTGAAATAAATAGAGTAAAAAGATTTATTATAATAATTTAAGCGAAGCCTTAATAAGTAAATTATGTAACGTGAGTCTTTCTGCTTGTTAGATGTTATGAAATGATAACATATTATGAATATGAAAAGTAGGAATATAATTCTGATAGGGTATCCGAAAATTGTAATTATAAATAATTTCAAATTATTTATCAAACTTAAAACATTTGAATGAATATTAGGTGTGATAAAAATGTTATAACTATAATTAAGTATAATTAAGTATAACCTATAATTATGATACATTTATGAATTTATAATAATTATATGCATGAGATCAATATAGGCATGAGATAAATACAGGAGATCAATTTAAATCTCATCATGATTTTTATTATACACAAATTTACGTGATATATATATAATATAGAGATAATCAAATATACCTAAACAAATTATGTAAAGGAATAGTCTATAAAACCGAAATTAAATTTTCCTACTATTTCAAATAGCTAGAAGTTTAGTATTTGAATTGTCACAAATCAATTTGAGTCGTACAAATCAAAAAGGTTCGGATAAAAAATGTACTTTATGTAATTAACTTGGCCGGATAATCATGTTGAATAATTAATGATATTAAATCAGGGCAGTAACATGCTGTATGCTTTTTTTGTTATCAAGTAGCGTTTAAAAATAGGCACATTAAAAAAATGAAATGTATAAATGGTATAGGCGCACACAATGAAATGATAAAAGGCGTATTTTTCTGAAAAAGCACCATATTATTTTGATTTTTTAGACCGTTGCTTCAATATGTCTCATATATAGCCATGTGGTTAAATTACGGCACTGTAAATATATACCTATATATCAAGATTTTAAGAAAAATCAAACCACTGTTTGAAATTAGTATTATATTTGGTATGTTTTCGATCAGTAGACTCCTTAATTTGTATTTACCTCAAATATCCAAAGATACAGATCTTAAATTTTAACACACTTCGACATACATATTAGCTTATAATAGTATATTTTATTTCAATATCTGTAAATATTTGGTTTAAAAGTACCAGAACTAAATATTAATATTAACTGTAATTAAGATATGTTTATAAAACTGGAAATTTTTAAATTTTAACATAATTGTACAACACATTCTATGTTTATATAAAATCTCTTAAAAAATGTTTGATTAAATGAAAAATAATTTTAGATAATATTTTTAAAATATCGTGAAATTTTCTGAAGCTGTAATTTCAATTTTTTTTGTAAATTTCATATAAAGTATAAATATTATTATTATCATATAAAATAATTCTTTTAAAATACTGGTATTTTTTCTTAAGAAATTGTATACAATTATATATGTTTGGGTAATTGATATAATAATATAAAATAATAATTAAATTCTACTACAAATAATAACTAAAATATTTATTTTTGTATAAGTATTGCTTGCTTTTATTGAATTCGTTTTATTAAATAATTAAATTTACACATCACTGTTGTGAATTTGACTGCTTTTTAAATTTGTTATAAAACAGGTAATACATGTAAAAAATAAGAAAAAATCAAAATAGTTAGTTTTATAAAAAAAAGACAACTACACATACAGATTATCTGCTGGTTGTGTTTTCATAATCTGCATATGAAAAATGTAAATTGAATTTGTCAAAAACTATTTTTGGATTACAATATATTCTACTTATTTAATATTATTTACTGTAGCATAATATTATTTAAACTTTTTATACAATTGTCAAAATAAATTTAAAGACCATTCAACAATGTAATTCTAAGATTAATTAATTCCTTCTTATTATTTTCAGGTATATACACAGAGGGGTGTGCAACGGGTGCATATGCACCCCCCAAAATTGTTAAAGAGGTCCATTTAAATATACATTTTACACTATAGATAAAAAATTTATTTTATAGAATAGGCATATAAAGCATAAATTTAGCACATTTAAAATTTCCTGCATACAGCCAGTACAGGCCTGATTTAAGTATATCTGCATAATGGTCTAGTGGTTGAGTACATTTTCAATCAGCTCTGTTGGACTTCACACTGTAAAAAAATTGGCTAGTAGTATATAGCCTGAATATCAGGTGGCTGATTATCAGGCACTGGCTGATATATAGGTGTCTGATTTTTAGATCAAAATTTTAAAGCCTACCTGACACTTGACTAACTTTAACAAGTGATTCCAGTAACCGATTCAATATAATTTCTAAAAAATTATTTCAATCAATTTTAAACAAATTGATATAAAAATTTACAATTTTATTATTTTTTAATAGAATTATATTTTTAAATTTAATATATAGCAGTCAAATTCATGAAAATAATGTGTAAATTATTTAATAAATAAGTGAAATATAATTTTTTTATTTTTTTATTTGACTAGCCAATTTAATCAGTCACTAGGTCAAATGAAGCAAAACCAATCACCCGCTGGACGATTTTATGTAAATTGAACTGCTTGCTACCAATTAGAATCTGTTGCTGGAATCTTATCACTCATTAAAGTCAGACAGGGCCTGATTTTCTGAAAAAACAGGACTTTATGACAATGTCTGATTTACAATTGAGCATAATTTAATGAGTTTGTTAAATTCAGGTCTATAATATGTTCTGAAATTTGAACTAGTTACTTTCTGGTTTAAAGATATAGGAGTTCTAATTAATAGCACTCTCCTTAACCTTATCCATATCAGGAAGGTTAACCTTATATAATCAGGTGCCTGACAATCAGAAAATCACGGCCATCTGATTGTCAGGTGCTCTACCGCCTGATAATCAGCCATTTTTTTTTTACAGTGCTGTGACAACAAAAGAATTTTGAAGGAAGAGTATATAGTACATCTTATTATCTCTGATCACTTGAAAATATTTGTAGCATTATTAGAGGGCAGCCCCCAACCCTTGATCTGGGCTTGATTTATCAATATCTTGAGAATTCAGTTAATTTCAATACAACATATACTACAAAAAATTTATAAAAATGTGTTAACCAAATATTTAATTTGCTATTTTTATCATTAAATTGTATTTTTGAAAATTTATAATACTTAAATGAAAACATTTATAAATACTAAGAATGATTTTTGGCTAATTTAATCATTTACTTTATCATGTCAACCTAATATAATTCAATAAAATGATTTCTGACATATAAAATTTATTTCTATCAACTGAAAATAATTTTAGACATATAGGGAAAACCATAAAAAATATGAACTAAATCAATTGTATAATGCTATATAAATATATCCAATACTCAAGGTTATAGATTATTTCATATGGGCACAGCCACCATACTTATTAATCTATACAAAAGCCATATGGCAGGCTTAAGAAATGTCCTCTGTAAGGAGGAAATCCTCCATGGAAATAATTTTTGTCAAAAGGGCCCATAATGAAATTTAGTTTGTTGAAGGCCTTATTCTATTTTCTAACTAAACTTACTCAGGGGCCCATGTATTTAGTATAAATGCATTTTAAGCTTTTAAAAGCAAAATATTTGGCTAAAGACTCAATTACTTGCCTCACCATGGTTGAGGGCCTTATAAAAATGTTTCCTCCATAGACACTCTCAGTGTTTATATGCCTGCATTTTTTATTCAAAATCTGTGTTTTGCATTTTTTTATCTATCAACTGCATTTTTTCCAAAAACTTTGTTATGCTTATTTAATCATTTTGCTATATTATTAATTTTCATATACAGTCTACTCTGCCTAAACTGGACACCTGTAAAGCTTAACAAATTGTCTGGTTTATGGAAAGTGAAAAAGTCAAGGCTACTGTCTTATATGTATTGGCTTTGTGCCAATTAGAATGCCAAGCAGCTGCTGTCTCTTTCTATTGGTTACTGCTTTAGGAATAAAGATTCCATTTGTTTGTGACTTTGTTGTGCAGCTTTCTTTCTATTGTTGTCTCTCTCTATTGATTACTGCTTTAGGAATATACTGTTACTTTACAGGACTGTAATAGAAAAGGCATCCGGATTACACATAACTTAATACTGTGTAAGGGACTGCAAGAAGTGTACAGTTTAGGCACATCCGGTTTATAGGTGCTATTTAACATAGAAAAGATAGAAGGGAAATATTGGTTCTTTATGTGGAGTCCTGTTTGAGCAATCATCCCAATTAGGCACTTCTGGTTTAGGCAGAGTAGACTGTACATACACAAAATCATAATAAACTTAAATACACTTATTATTGTACATAGATAGTTATTAACACTGCATTTTGGATATATCTTTTTTATTTGTATTAGTTATTTTGAAAACTGTGAGACTAAAAAAATTTCTCATGACAGCTGTGAGAGCCACAAAAACCATGAGGGTTGGCAGCCAATATGAAGGTTTAAAATCCTAAAATATAACTTTAAAAAAAATTCATGCTTTACATGGTCCCAGTGATTTCTGTATCACGTTTTTGCACTCTTTTTTGAGTCCATATAATAATATAAATAATTAGAAATACAGACTGACAGTATTGTGTATGCTCCAATCTTTGTAAATTATGTAAATATATTTATGTTTGTTGGAATAATTTTTACTCATTTTTGTGTATTATATATTATATTGTTATGGCATAAAAATTGAGATTTTTTTATAAAATGACTAAATATTAAGATGCGTTTTTTTATTATATAGATTTGCATTTTACTCACATCATGACTAAGTATAAACACTGCACTCTAAACCATTCACATGCCTGGAGAATTCTCAGTCTTTGGACTGGTGCACTATATAGCACCACTTTTCAGGAGAAAATATTATGCCCTAATTAAAACTATTATATCAATTTGTGAATATTTTACAGATGATTCCCCCTGTCTTATATGTATGCCCCTTAATATTTTTGTCATGCCACATTTTCAAATGCTGCTATGGAGCTGTATATATGTCTTTTTTCTATAGCAATTGCACACCCAAAATTTCATGCAATCTCTATCTGTTTATATAAAATTTTGGCTTTGCATGCCCAAGATCTTTACAATAATTGCCATAAAAAATATACTGTACTTATCAATAATTCATATGGTATAATTTTTAAACAATATTTTAAATATTAATTTACACAATAATATTCAATATCAAACAATCATTTATACTATTTTTTATATAACATAGGCATATAAGAGCCAAAGAGCTCTCCCATATTTGGCAGTGGCAGATCCAGGATTTTTCAATAGGAGAAGGCTCAGTCTATCCAGAGATACACATAGAGAGAAGCATATAAAGTGCCTTCACCCTAGGCTAAGTAAGGCCATGCGCAACTTTTAAAATTTAGGGAGACTGAATCAATTTTCTCCACCTTATTTTTTCACACAAGTAGCATAGCATATAAATCTTAGCTTACGAGTAAAATTTTTTGATTTTGTGACTTAGAATGCAGGAGAGTTAGTCAGAGCAAGCATGGGCAGCACATTAGTACAAAGGGGTCAAATGGAGAAGAATTGTCTACAGAGCTAAGAATTTTGTCATCACTAATTTATAAAGTGAAAAAGAAAGAACAATTTAAATGTTTAAAACACAAACACATTACAAAAATTAATTCATTAGTCAACATTTTACCAATGTCTGGATTGACTCTGAATATATTTACCAAACTTGTTTGCTTATGATCTTTATTTTACATCCCCTTTTACAATTAGTGCATCTGTGGAACATTTCAATTATCTGCATTTATCTTCACTTAGTAGAAACCCAATGGAGGTCATCAATATTATAATGTATTACTACTACATTGCCATAAAGTACTGACTGATGAGATGATCTTGATTTAGTTTCCTTTGCTAATGAGTTTGTTGCATTGAATAACCATAGATTTGCCTTTTCCAGATATTTTTAATGTTGAATTTGTCAGATTACCTACATAATAATTTACATTCTCATGTTATACATTTAAGTTGTATAGTGCTTTATCTACATACTTATTGTACATTTTTAGCTGTAATTCTATTATTTTGTAGGTATATTATGTTATCTGTTATTATTGAATAAGGCACATTATTTGTTTCTTTATATGCTTATCAAAATAAATATTTAATAATAAGGGTCTACATATTTTCTCAAACATAATTTATTATAGGATATGTCTAAACATCCTCAAATTGTGTATGACTATGTTGTTTGCAATTCCACCCACTACCCCAGCCATTTAACTTGCTCATATGTAATGTATGCCAATATGACAGTATTTCACATACAATTTAGACTGAAGTATTTTTTATTTTTAATATGAGCATGCAATTTAACTATGTATTATTAATTTTGCATGTGATTGTGGAAAACGGGAGCGAATCACAGTAGAAGGATTAAATCTTGTGTAACAATTTATTTGTGAGAGGCTACTTTGATTAAATTCTAAATTCTTACAGATCACAAAGTAAAAAAAAATGTTTACAAAAATTAAAATAGTTAAATAATGGGACTATGGGACATTAAAAAGCTGTCTTCATGAATACTATTTTGGATTTGTTAGTAGAATCATTTGAGTTTATGTCAATTCCTTCCACTGGAAATACTTTGTGATATCAACTAATGTAATCATTACATCTATCATTAATCTAACTGACTTTATTCATACTCAAATGGAAGCAATTATTTCATGTTGATATTTATTGATTCAGATGACGAACATTCTGGTAAGCGACACTGCTCCTTCGGAAGGTGTTCACTGTGCTCAACAAGGAGTGGAACTTTATCAGGATTCTTCCCTTATTGACAGTGGATCCATTTATATCACTGAAAGGTGAGCTATACAAAACCGTTCAGTCTCCAGTATATTTGTTTATATTCTCTGTATTCAGTCACACTTGTTGCACACTAAAATCTCATTTCCCTTCAGCTATGTGGTCTGGCAAGGCGCAGCTCATTCCTTCAACATCCCCTATCTCAAGATCTCCCTGCACGCCGTCTCCAAGGACCTCTCTAGCTTCCCCCGCGAACATCTCCTCCTCATGATGGACGAGTTCTCTCTCGGTCCTTCGGCAGTTCAAGCTCCTCTTGTCAATGGAGTTAACAACAGCGAAACCGACACCTCTGAGGAAGAGGATGTTGATGACGCACAAAGCCCGACAATTCTTCGCATTGTTCCAGCCAATCAAGATGCTCTCCCAGTTATGTACAAGGCAATGTCCGATTGTCAAGCGCTCAATCCAGATCCCGATGCGGAAGGGGATTCCGATTTTGAAGGTGATTGTTTTGTTAAATCAAAACTTTTATAAGCATATCTGCCACATCTTAGACTTTTAATTCTTGTTAATAATTTACTCAAAATTTTACGAGAAGATTTTTCTAAGTGAAATTCTACTTGCTTAAGGTTATAATGACTTTTGTGATGACGATATAGACCATTTTTTTATCTTTTAATTCGAAATTGATGTATAAATTAAATTAATCTAAACATATTGCTGATATAGATTTCATTAAATCGATGCGGACAAATTGGTTGTACTTTAAATGGATTGTATATCAAATATAGTATTAATGCACGGACTTTTCTTTGTAGTACTGAAAAGTAGTCTCTGTGGATTTTTGAGCATTCCCAAAAAATTAATATAAATTAAATAATATTGCGAGCTTTATTTATTTGTCAGTTATAGAAGTTTGTTTTTAGTCCCAATCCTGTTTAAAAGCTGTGGAGCTGTTGTCCGGATAGTTAACTCTACTTGTTTGATGTTAATTCATATATGTTGATTTCTGGTGCGTCATGGCGACTACAGACAAAGTATGCATGAATGGTGTGGGATGTTCTCTCTATCCAGTTTGTGTGTGTATACTGATGGAGAGTTCCGCGGATGTTGATAATATTCCAACAATGTAAAGACGCTGATATGTCCATATCTAGAGAACTTCTTCCTCGAGACTATCAATTGTACAGTCCGCGCTACAATCAGAAAGTGATTTCCCCACATTGCACTTGCTATATAATAAAACATTTGTTAACTTGTCGTGAAGCTTATCTTGATTGATAGAAAAACTTGCTACCTCGAGAAAAAAGTGTGTCGTTCAAGGATCACATGTAATAAGCCATAATTCTGTGCCTTTTTAATATTTCACCATTTTTTCTGCTGCCTCGGTAAACTAAGTTTGGTTAACGGTTTAGTTTTTAGTAGTCGGGATTTGTTGAAGAGGATGGTCGTCATTAAAACATGATAACTTAATTGTCTGATTTTCAGTTTTCCTCCAAAATAGCCCCATTCTTGGACGAATTAAACATATATCGCTACTTTATACGGGGTACCCACGCACCTTGAGAACCTTTCAAGTTTATAAAAATGCCATAATATCCGTTTAATGGCCATTGAATTGCATAGTATTTTGAAAAAAAATGTGTCTGTTTCTACGTATTATGTCCATATCATTTTATTTATTTCGGGTAGGAATATTTATTTTTATTTTGTATCTATTCTGAACAAGGTGTAATCACTTTTTTATTGCCTAAACAATGCATAAATTATTATCTGCGTGAATTATATATTTTTAAATTTATCAAAAACACTTAATTACTATAATTTAAACATTTTAAAATTGGTAGAAGCGTCAATTAATCTCTTCTTTTAAATATATAAATTTAACAGCAGAATTTGTTGGTTTGTAATTTTAACAGTATTACACATTTATTAATTTAGGTGATGATGAAGACGACGAATATTACAATGGAAATGACGAAGTAAATGGTGATCATGAAGTTGGGCCCGCTGGGGATGACGAACCAATGGATGAAGATCAGTTCGCTAATAATTAACATAAATATGCGTTTCTAGATTATTGTATAGAGATTTGTCATGAAGAATTGTATCTTCCCATCCATCAATACGCGTATCTATAATATAACTATTTGCATTTGATTGTATAGTTCATTGTTTTATTGAAGTAAATACACTAGTAACTATTTTTCAAAATTCTTTTATTTCATTGTTTACTAATACTTACTGCTTTCTATCAAAAGACTTATTTATCAATCATGGTATAAAATATAACCATTTTGATATTTATTAGAAGTAAAAAAAAAAGTATTTAATTGACATTGGTAGAAAGTAAGACTGGTCGCAGATCCTCACGTTTATATAATAAAAAAAAATTGGAATAAAAACTTCAGTCTAGATCGAGTAATAGAAAAACTTAATCCTTTCCAAAAAAATAAATTTTTAGTTTGTTTATTTTGATCAAAAGGTTATGATAGTGGCTAATGCATGTTTGTAAAAAAAATTCGAATTATCATTTTTTTTAAATTTATTCAAAATCCATTACCCAATATTTTTTAATTGCTTTCGAAATTTAATTTAATAGTACATAAATTTATTATTTTTCCGTCTGTGTTGTAACCGATTCCAGATGATATATTAGCATGGTGTAGTGACAACAATATAAATATTAATTATAAAAATTGTGTAAAATAACAGTTATACAATTTTTTTTAAACAATGTAACTGACATTATTAAGCAAAATTTAACGTTTCTTTTTTGCAAAAATGTACAATGGAATTTGAGTTATTTTAACAATTATTTGGAGTGGAATCGGAGTTATTTCAGCTAATAATCGGAGTTAGTTTAGCTAATCTAGAGAGGAATCAGATTTGTTTTATCTTGTTTAGAGTGAAATCTGAGTTATTTGAACTTATTTAGAAAGAAATCGGACTAATTTTAGTTATTCCAGAGTGGAATCGGAGTTAGTTTAGATATTGTTTAGCGGAATCGGAATTATTTTAACTAATCTAGGGTGGAATCATAGATATTTTAGCTTATATAGAGTGGAATTGAAGTTAGTTTTCTAATTAAATTTTAAGTTGACATTAAATATTATTATTAAATATTTCAGTGTTATATTTGTTCATATTAACATAAATTAATTAGGTAGTTATTTTGTTTAAATTATCATTTGCAAGGTTCCAGTGTATCTAAAGGGACATTCTTTGTAAACAAAAAATGTAAAATCTCGTATAAATTGTAATATTACAAATAATTAACATAAAATATTACAAATTTTACATTTTAATGTTTACAAAAAATGTTGCTTTAGATAACCTGGACCTTTATAATTTATCCGTCAAAATTTTGGCATCTGAATCAAGTTTGTTTCCTGTTTCGGCATCGGTTTTTATTTTGCGCAGGTAAGATCGGCTATGTCTCTATATTAATCAGAATGCCAAAAAAATGCATCAGTGTTTCACTTCTTCCATAATTTGAATACAAAAGTATGCTTTTAACTTTCCAAATTCTTTTATCTTTAGAATTATCTATTATTTCAAAAACAGTATACCACCATTGGTAATACTTTCAGTAATTGATTAGCCTAATGAGTGGAGTTCCTCAGGGGCCAATCTTGGGACTTTAACTATTTATCCTTTATGCTGTCAATCTTATTAAACAGAGGCTGCACAGCCAATTTTTAAGTGGGAGGGCTGAATATACTTTTATAAAATTTCTGAATAATAGTATAAATTAATTTTACATACATCATTTTTGAATACCTCTCAATACCAATAGTGTAAGAACAATTTTTAAAATGTTGGTAAAGAATTAGAATAAAAAAACACTTTTAAATTATATTTAAAATTCAGGCTGTAATTTAAGATAACTTCTATAATCACAATCATAATTCAGCAGCATGTGTAAATAATGTAATAAGTATGCATCAGCACTAGTGATTTTGGCTATTTTTAATTACATGATCAGATGCTGTATTATGTGTAAAACACTGCTCCTTCCTTTTATTCTTCCTTACACAGAAATAGATAACTAATCATAAAAAACAACAATTTTTTATATATAATATGGCTAAAATTTCATAATTTTTGCTTTCAAAAGTGAGTGGCTTAGCCCCTCCAACTGCACGGCCCCTATTGAACATTACAAGGGTATGGAATATTCAAATGTCCCCTGTTCTCATGCAAAGTGCTTGTATTAAACTTCATATTAATATAAATACATATATTGTACAAATTGATTATTTACCACAAATATCATGACTTCACTAACTTGATCTCTATTTCTAGTGTTAAAAATGGTTTAAATTTATAATTAGGTTCTTTGTGTTACACTTTCATCAGATTGCAAATCAAAAATTTGTATACATATCTCTCTATCTAGCACCTATACAATTCTTAAATCAAACATGTATATACTGAGTTTTCTACCTTTTGTTCTTCCAGGGCCGTAAATCAGGGGGTGGCTTTGGGGCTCAAGCCCCCCCAATGTTTTCAAAATTAAAAGTTTGCGCCCCTGT
>JAUZNC010003908.1:0-29152 GCA_034780395.1 Vannuccia rotundouncinata | reverse complement strand
CATCAAATACAATCAATTTATAGTGTGTAGCCAAACAGCATCAAATACAATCAATTTATAGTGTGTAGCCAAACAGCGTCAAATACAATCAATTTGTGTAAATTCAATCAACACTTTTGATTGATTAAAATTTTGGAAAAGGGGATTAAATATTTAAAATAATAATATAGATTAGTCGCTTTTTACGCCCGTTGTCCAAAAAATAGCATACCTTCTGTAGATAGCCCAAATTACAATTATTTACCAATATATTTTCCCAAATACATATTGCAGAAAGTATAGACTACTCAATGTTATCCTTGTATAGACTACTTAGTGTTTTACTTTCTTACTTTCTGCTGTTAAGGTCCAGGCAAATCATAATCGACACCCGGTTTACATGATGAATAAGGTGTTGGAACACTTCGATTCTAAAGAACGACCTCTAGTGATTCATTCCAAGTCTGTAAATTGGGGACATGACTCGGGATATGAAGGTGTTTATTTGTAATTCTGCTCTACGTGTGTTCTGCCGGAACATACTATAGGACAATCTTTCCATCTTTTCAGATCCCGATATGCTTATGCAGGAAGAAATGCCTGATCTGGGACCAGTGGCAACCACTGTCTACCAACTACAAAGGGAAATAACTTCTCCAGGGGGGGTTCTTTTGTGTTGTTCGGTTGAAGATGTCGTTAATAAAAATGAAGTTCTCTTTGTCGATGTTGACAAAGAAGTTAGGTGAGTGCAAAAATCAAGACAAATATTGATTGATTTGTTCATTTGCTTCTCATTAATTGAAGCTTTATCAATCTTTAATAATTAAGATATTAAATGTGGTCATAAATTAATGTTGGATTATTATGTGTTGACAATAAATCATTGAAGATTAAAGTGACCGTCTTAATTTAATTGAAAATAGTAAAATATATCCTCTACGTTTTGTTGATTTTTAATTAACTCGTATTTATTAAATTATAATTAAAGATTGTTTATATCTGATTGATCAAAATAAACGTCTGTCGCACTTTGTAGCAGGTGTATATTCTGCAGATGAAATACAAGGTTTCAGCAAACTAATTATTAAAATATCTAATATGGAGGAGTGTTTCAGAGAGGCATGCAATAAAAAGGAACAGTTAAAATACAATAAAGTGAAATCTTTATTATTAAATTATAGTTTGTTGCATCACCATGTATATTTTATTTGATTATTATTAAATATATTAAATATATCCCATATCAAAATGTAGTCTATAATTTATAATATTGACTCTGTCTTTGTCTAAGATGTATGTAATAAAGCAATCACTATTAATAAGCAATTTTATTTTAAAGCCAAAAGTGACAAAAGTTGGTCAGCTCGAACCTGAAAATAAATGAGATAAAAAATTAATGTTAACTTAATTTCTTTTAAAATTATTTGTGTTTAAGATCTTCAAGAAAAATAACGTTAACATTTTGCAATCTACATGTAAAAATTGTTTTGTCAATGTTTTCATCATTACAATACAACCACTCTATATTATTTTGAACACAGCAAGTATAATGTTCACTATATGATGAGTTTCCTAAATACAAAATACTGCATAGATATTGATTAAGTGTTCTAAATGTGAATAAACTTTACATAGATTGGTTATTACATACTTATTAATTAAAATTGTCCTTGCTTTTTTTTCCGCCTAGTACAAAGTGATTTGTTGGAAGTAAAAATCTACAGTTTGCATAATATTAACGTTCTTTTTCTTTCCTTGAAGCTCTGTTAGTTCTTAAACACAAATATTTTTAAAATGAAATTGAGATTACATCAATTTCATTAATTTAATATTATATATATGTTCATCCTCTATCATCTTAGATATTAATTCCAATAAAGTTATAATACAATAAAAATTTTAATAAACTTAGTTGACAATATTAGTCAGATATTATATGAAATCTACAGGAATATAATATGTCTAAGCAATCTATTCTCATAAACAATGTTCAGAAATGAGTAGAATTCTAAAAACTGTTTCATGAGTTACGGCATGTATCAACATTTTTGTGATGACTGTTGTATTCTAAAAATAGCTTTGTGACTGAAAAACACCCGTCAGTGTTTTACGAGTGGAGTTTTAATTACATTGAATAATTTAGGTTGGAGTGCACGTAAGTGTTATGCAAAGAAAATAAATAAATGTAGATTATATTATTAAAATTAATTAAAATTATTGTAATTTATTTGTTAAAGCATTACTACTATTGATTATTATTATTATTCAACTTAACATATGATGTTTATAAGATGTCATAGAGATAATAATATCTATTAGAAAACGATTATAATATATATAAATAGTAGTTGTTTATAAAAAGCTATTATCTCTATGCATAAAACTCTACTCTAATCTACAATCATTTTCTATATTTATTCAAACTTGAGAGGTGTCTAAATAGTGTGAGGTACAATTTTTTTGATATAACATGGCAACATTTTACCAAAACCAACAAAAATTCTACACTTCTACATAACACATACGACTACAACAAGACAATGCTCGCCTCATGTGGCTCTATCTACAATTCAACATTTTGAATAAAAAACATCAGGTTGCTCCATTAATGACCATCATGACTTCTCTGAAGTCTAATTTGTTTGATTTTCCTCATTTATTAAGATTCCGTTTGTCATAACGTTTCAAACTTTCAAGAATATTACACACATGAATAACACCTGTTAAAACTTTGTTCAAAATCAATTAATACTTACGAGTACTTATTGGGGTTGAAGAAGAAGAAGAATTGGAAGAATTCTTACAAAAACACTACAATTGGAAGGGCTGAAACTTTTTAATTCTTTGAAGGATTAACTTAATATTTTAACACAATATTGGTGGATATGGGTTTTCGCTACATTGCAGGTTTCGTTATTATTGCTTAAATATTTCTAGATTTACAGACTTTCAAAACCTACCCCCTTTTCATCTATATTATAGAGAGCTAACTGCCTATAGATTTCATCATATATTTTGTATCCTGCTATTTTCTATACAGAGTTTAGTGTATTCAGAGAAAATAGAGAACCAAACTATACCACGCTTGGTTATAAAACTCTTTATACAGTAGATCTAATAGGTTGAAAATTAAGCTTCTAGAGACATACTTCTCATATACGAACGTAATTAAGTCATCTATAATATTCTTTTAAACAGCATAATACAACGATGTAATTTAGCCATCGGAGAAAAATCTAATCATTTTAGTCGACAACACAAAAAGAACCATTTAATCAATGTATTATAAAATGATTCAATACATTTAATAAACCCAATCTGTTGGATATTGACATTATTTAATGTTATATAACACATTACATAAAAATTTAACAATGAAAATTTTGAATGATTTTGATATGAAAACAAATTAACACATTGTGATATTTTTTGACTAAATAGATTTTATATTTCTCGTAGTAGACGCATCAATCACTAATTTACGCTTTCATATTATAACTACCAATTTGAAAAATCAGCGAGCCAAATTTCGATATTAGTCATGTTTGATATTTAACTTCAACATCATTACAGATCATAAAATATGTACATAAACTATCTAAAACATTTTTGTTTTTTAACTATTGAAATCTTTTTCCAAAAAATCTCTTTACTTTAGGGTTGCAGCAGTCTCCCCAACTCGTCATCAGATACTCTTCCACTTCGGTGATCACATTCTTACATTTGACGGTATCCAAAACATGACAGCCAGTGAAATTCAAAATAGGTTGAAATGGTTAAAACGCGAACAATCACACACTGGTCAGTTACAAATATGCCGTTTTCTATTGCGACGAATACCGGGGGGGATGACTTGTATTATTCAAAAAGATTCTAATCCTTCAAAATTATATCCTCTTGGCCTTAAAGTTGGTAAAAACAATTTGGTAAGTAGATAAAAAGTAGATAATATTTATATAATATTAATAATATAATATAATAGTAAGTAAGTAGATAATATTTAAAATAACATTTATTTAAGGGAAAATTAATACTCTGATTTTAATAGAAACACATTTTCAAATATTTCGGAATGCCTTTCGAAGAAGTCATTCCATAAATTTGAGAGAATTTCAGGCAAATTGTCAAAATCAATTGTTTGAAATTAGTTTTTCACACTACTTTCGAGTAGAATCATATTTTCATAGTCTTTTTATAAATACTATATTATATTCAAATAATTATCTAATTAAATGTACTTTGTTTAAATTATGTATATTATGTACATTAATGAAACGTACGACATTAATAAGGATATTGCAAAATATATATAATATATAATATTAAAAAAATATATAACATAATATGTAAAATTATTCTTTACAGATCAAAAAGGTAATTAAAAGTGGATTATGCGAAAAGCACGGACTCCCTACTGAAATCAAAAAACAGTGGACTATAACTGAGGTCAACTGTCTGATGATGAACCCGTTTCAATCTAAAACAAAGGTCTGTAGACAATTATTTTCATTATTTCTAAAGAACATATTTTATGTCCTCTCATAATATTTAATTATCAAATATGATCAAATTATGATCAAACATACCTCTTATGATCTCCTAGTAAATTATTATCAAACAAGTCATCCTTTAGTATCTTATGAACAAACTTACTTCTGCTCATAATGTATTTTGATCAAACTTACATCCTCTTCTAGTATCCTATGATCAAACTTACTTCTTCTCAGTGTCTTTTGAACAAACTTACGTCCTCTCCTTGTATCCTATGATCAAACTTACGTCCTCTCCTAGTATCCTATGATCAAACTTACTTCTTTTCAGTGTCTTTTGAACAAACTTACGACCTCTTCTAGTATCCTAAGATCAAACACGTCACTCTCCTAGTATCTTATGATAAAAATGACGTCTTCTCATAATATCTTATTATTAAATTTACGTCCTTTTCTATTAAATTAAGATCAAACTTACATCCTCTTCTAGTATCATATATGATTAAAGTTCCTTCCACTCGTTGTATTTCATAATCAATCTTGCGTCCTCCCTGGTATATTATTATCAAAATTACGTCCTCTCCTAGTAAATTATGATCAGACTTACGTCTCCTCATAATGTATTATGATCAAACTTACGTCTCCTCATAGTGTATTATGATCAAACTTATGTTCTCTGATCTCCTAGTATCATAATAACGAAATTTCAAGTTTTATTTTTGTTTTCATTTTTCATTTTTAGATTTTACAGTATTTAAATTCTGCTGCAACAGACATTCCTCTGACGGTTCAACCGAGTTACAAAGTTAAGTCGACCATAAATAAATGTCAAGATAAACTCGTGAACTATTATAACTAAAATTTCCAATGACACTTCTTTCTTTTTCATTGTTATTTTAAATTTTGAAATTGTTTATCATCATATATGCTATTTACTTTTTTATTTTGTATCAGATCCATTTCGCAATTGCATATATATTTAGATTCACTCAATCATTGTAATACTGTAACTTATATCACTAACTTTTTTCTTTAATATTTTTCATTTTTGGCATTTAACTGTTTTCTCATAAAATAATGCAATGTGATGTATTAATTAATTAAATTTACAGAAATCATTTGACATGTGTATTTTATCCACGCCTTTATTGCAACATTTTTCATATGTGTATATATCTAAATTCATATTATTTATTGTATTCAATGATTCAATTACTTTGTATGCACTCATTTTAAATAATATTTTTAGAGACATGAATTTGGCTCTATTTTTGTTTTTGTTTTATATATAAATAATGCATCTTGAAAATGCTCAAACATTTTTCTTGTTGTTTCAGGGGGGGGGGTGGTATTTGAATAATATTTCTAATTGAAATGTTTAATAAAAATAAAATGCGATAGATTTCATTTCAATTATGACTTACATAATTATTGTGGAATTTTCAACTAATTGATCTAATAAATATTGTTCTCTTGAAATTAAAATAGGTTTTTAAAGATATTCTAAAAGAAACCTTTGATGCGTTGTGATTCTGATTAATAGAATTTGAGTGAAACAGGTGCTTATATATCTTGCGATGATATTAGTGTCTCAATTTTTAACTGAATAATATAATTGCTTAATTTCAGAAAATGAAATGGCCTCTTATTTTCAATTTCAAAATTATTGATTTTACAAATGGAATTTGTATGTTAAATCCGTTAATGTTTGAATGTTAAATCCGTTAATGTTTGAATGTTAAATCCGTTAATGTTTGAATGTTAAATCGGTTAATGTTTGAATGTTAAATCAGTTTATGTTAAATCCGTTAAATTAATTAATTTTAAATCCGTTAATGTATGCATGTTTAATACGTTAATGTTTGGATGTTAAATCAGTTAATTTATGTATGTTAAATCCGTTAATGTTTGAATGTTAAATTATCTTTGGAGGATAAAAATTGTATCCGACTTTGAGTTCAATATTATATTTAACATAACTTTAATCAATAACTTTTTATCTTCTAGGAAAATTTGTTAAATAAATTAATCAATAGTTCAGACAGAAATCACAATTCTAAACATTTTTTAAATACCTGATCTCAGTTCTATTAAAAATGGATGATTTATTCATTTGTTTCTCATTTTTAAATGAAACAGCCGCTCATCCTAATGCGGTTTCTGTTGATTAATATTACATACTACTTAATAATATAATATTTAGATCATGCAGATATAAACTGTAAAAAATGCATAACTCTCAGCATGACATGTCAAATAACAGGGAGACATTTTCATATTTTAGGAAGCAAGAAGTCTCCAAAAATCAACCGCTTTAGATGAACCCAGCATGTGGTCCTCTGCATATTGTAACAGAAATATCTCCTCGTCAATCACCCTACTTCTGTCTCGGAAGTTAATATTCCTCATATGGACGAATGTGACACATGTTTTCACATTATTTATTCTTTCTGTAAAACTGTTTTAGTATGAAAGTCAATCCGCTTTTCCATTGTATAACTTATTTAACAATTATAAAATAAAATGGAATTTAATTTAATTAATTTATTAATCGTAAATTCGATTGAACTGTTGTATACAGAATTATTCTATTTTTAGATTAAATTTAGATCATCTAAACTTTTAATTAGTTCGATAGCAAACTTTTCGACCAATGTAAGATGCCTTGAAAGTGCGTTATAACTTTTGACTAGGGTTAATGTGTAATTAGCAAAGAATATAGATCGAGCATCAAGAACCCTCACTCTATGCTAAAAGCGCTAAAAAACTGGAGACTGTTTTATTCTATATATATTTATAATATATCAATACGAAATTCATTGGACTTATTAATGCATTTATTATTAATATAAGCTCTATATATTCTCCATAGAAAACTACTGACTATGACTTGACATAGTTTGTAGTGTGTAAATTTAGTTGCCAACTATTTTTTAGAGTGAGGTTCTTGTCGCTCGCTTTATATCCTTTGATAACTAGAGATATTTTGTTACGTGATTGATATGAAAATTAAAAATAAATTATTTATATAAAACATTAGTAGGCTGATGAAATTTTATTGAAATTAACTTATCAATTAATGTGAGTTCTTTTTGTTTAATATGCTTATAATGTTTGGATCGCTTAAATAACAACGGTGGTTTGGAAGCAAACAAATTGGTTTCGTTTTTGTTACATTTACTATTTATTTATTTAATAATGAAACTAATTTAGTTAAATTATATAATTCTATATGTAGCTATATATATATTCTCGTTATTTAATTTTTTTATAGATTATAATTTGTAAATAATCAAATTTATCTGTATCTCACTATCCTATTAATAGTATCATCTTCCTGGTTTTTGAAAAACTAAATGACTGCAAATGACAGCAGAACATAACACCGTGATTTCTTCTAATTTTTGCTGTGAAAATGAACCAGATCTGGAAAATGAACCAGATCAAACTTAATGAGAATATTGATTCATTATATATCAATTGAATATAGATCGATTAAATTTTTAATCTATAAAGTTCTAAATATTATCTTGGGTTTTTTAATCTTAGGTTTTAACTTTGGTACGTTTTTTAATTAAACGGTAATGTCATTCCCGATCCGTTCAGTAATAATTTTATTCTTACTTCATCCAGACGGTTCACAAACCGTTGGATGGAGCATGGATTCCTACTCCGTCTGGCTGGTTCACAAACCGTCCAAATTCGCACTCCGTCGCTAACATATATACTATATATAGAAATGTAATATTTATTTATTTTTGAATTTAATTTATATTCAAAATATTATTTTTAAATCTTTAAAATGTCCACGACAAAGTACCTAATTCCATTATAATCTTTAATTGTCTTCTGCTAATTATTATAGAACAAATATTAAATATCAAACGATTATTAATTATTTTATATAAACACTATTTATTTTTTTGTATCGAACAGGGAGATCTCCATTTAAAATGTCACCCAATATTATACTAAACATTGTTAATGACTATATAAATTCAGATATTTAAAAACATTTTTATGGAGACATTGTTTAATTTCTACAAAAAATTAAAGTTTATAATTTGGATTAGATAATTTGTTTATTAACCACACACCATTAATAATTTGGATTAAATAATTTGTTTATTAACCACACACCATTAATAATCACTTGTTCCAAAATATTGATTCCCAGACATCATTAACAGAACTGTGGCCACTGCAGTCCTCAAAGACTAATTTATTTCAAAACCCATGAATAAAATTGCATTAATAATTGGATATTTGTGATAGAATAAATTTTACTAAACTATATATAAGTGACAATTCCACCGAATCTATAGAAAGTCCAAAAACTGATTTCAACTAATTATAATTGTATAATTTCCTGAACGTTCACAAGCATAAAGCAACCATTGAAAACACAAAAAGACTTTATGTCGTGTTCGAAGCCCGCCCAACTCAAATTGCCGTTGCAACCTCCCCTCTGCACACAGTCAATCTGGCATATGGCGAAACGTAATTTGGAGACCTATAAAGTTGGCACTATAATATGTATTTATCTCCTCGGGTCCACAAACTATCGCTCCCAATTCTCGCTTCTCACTCCCCTGCAAACCCCATGCTGTGAAGCTAACACACATCCCGCTGAGGCTAAAATATAGGGCATAGATCTCGGCGCCGATAGTCCTTGAAGGTTTTGTCCTGGAAAATGGAAGAAAGCAAGATCCAATCAGGAGTTCCAACTGGGGTTGAGTCCTCTGTGTTTGATCCATTAAGACAGACAAAAACATTACTGAGGATGGAAAAGGTGATGTTATCAAACATATATATACAGTTATTTAATGTTTAGGGTCCAATGGTATCAAAGGAGGTGATTGACCATATAGTCTCTTAATGAGCTCACGACATCTCTAAAAACATCTCATATTTGAGTCTAATGTATAAGGTTTATTTTAAATATTCCAATTGTTATAATCCCACAATATGTTTACCTTTTTATTAGTAACCGGGTTGTAGAAAAATGTTGCATTTTGTAGAAAATATAACCTCAATTATAACCTTTTGTTAAGATGTATTTTTTACAAATTTTGCAATACAATTGTACTAATACAAACACATTGTTCATATACCAATATATAAATGGAGAAAAGGTTTAATGTTGGGTTAATATTAAAAATTAATAATTCATCTCATATTTTTTTCTGTTTTTTTACAATTAAAAAAAATATTTTTGATATTTTATTAAATTTTTTTATAGCTTTATTAAATTGAACATTTTGAATCCTTGACTTCTAAATAAACTATTATAAAATTAGTATTTAATACTTTTTCATGCGAAGCTCGAGGTGGGTCTATAATCAACAATTATTTTTAAATTTGGACATCAACCGCAGATTTTAATAATTACTTCGTTGCTTTGGAATTAAAACAAGATGAGTTTCATACTTTATAAAATTAATTCATCTGATAGCGTTCATTCTGGTGATTGTTCTTTTTTAGTCACTGGGGTTATATGCCAAACTTATCTGAGAATAGAGAACCCTAAATGGCGAGATATCGTAGAAGACTTTCCATTTATCGCAAATCTTGTCTTTGAACAATTATAGATTCGTTGAGATCTGTAAACCGTGAGTCGTCGAAGAAGCCACCAAGAAAGTAAAACAAATCGTGCATCTCTGCTTTGACGTCAATGAAGCGAATGTAATATGCCATAAACACACGCGCTGCACCTAGAATAGAATAAATAGAACACGGATAGGGACGAAGTGGAAAGACTTCTATAACTCGCCAGGTGGCAACAGATTGCGTGATCTTGGTTGGCATTTTCAACGCTTTATCACAGAACTGGAGACTTGACAGGTAAGCCCTCTAATTAATCTTCCTTTGACGACGACGTTGTTCATTTCGCCGACCGAGCAATCTCCAGACATTTGTTTTGACCACGTATAAATGCTGTATGCTATATTATAGATATCTATATCAACAAATTTTTGAAATACTTTCGGAAATCTGTCTCAAGAAGTCTTTAAGGACATGAGGAAGTCGTTGATGGACAGGAAGGGTCAATGAACAAGAGGCGTGGCAGGACTATTAATGAACACAATTGTTTAAAAGATTGTTTGCCAAATTCAATTCACAGTTAAACAGTTAATCATGATTTTTTTAAGATTTAGCATTATATAATTAATTATAACATTATATATATAACTTTGAATAACTTCCTATATACATATGTGTACCTTATGTGTCTCAAATTTACGATAAAAAATTATATATGTTTTAATATCTTACATATATATATATATTACACGACATATAATTATATAATTTTTATGTTGTTTTAATTTTGAATTAATTTGATTAACCAGAAATATTGAGAAGAGAGATCTTAGCATATTAAAACAGAATAAGAAATGTTATTATTTAAATATTTTTTGTAAATGTTTCAGTAATTTTAATTCAATAAAATAATACAAATTTTTGCTTGACGAAGATTTCGAAGAAATGAAAAATAAATTGTAAGACTATAAATTTACAATGTTATTATTTAGAACTGATAAACGCTGCCATATAATGATATAAATGTATCAGACATATTTTATTTTCTTCTTGGACGCATCTTGACAATGCTTATAAATATGTTTATAAATTAATTAATATAATTATTATTATAATATTAATAAAAGTTTTAATGAAATACATATTTTAGTGCATATGCTGATTAATAACTACAAAATAATAAATTTATCTATATCGTCTATATATAAATAAATGTATAAATAGATCAGTATTTATGTATTGATGTATTGATGTATTAATATCTATAGTTTAACCATTGGATTTGTACGATAAATATTGCTAATAAAACACGGAATGTTTATTTTGTTATATTTTATATAGACATGTTAAAATTATTGGATTAAATTCATTTTAAAATTCTATATTAATAAAAAACAGAGATATGTGTTAAGAACATTTTAACTGTCTAAATTAGTTAGATGAATTTTTTAATCCTTATTTAAGCAGATCCCATTTTTATTTATTTATTTATTTACCCGCACGCATTTCTTTGTAAAAAATTTAAACATGAAAGTCATCTTTAACTAATCTCAAGGAATTATAATATTAAAATATTCTTCATATTGAATAAATAAAGATACTTTTTAAAATAAAATAATAAAATAATTTCATTAAAAAATCTGATATAAAACTCTGAATTGCAGTTAATTAAGTGTTAATCACATGTATTACATATAAGAAATGAAAAACAAGTTGGTGTAGTTATACGCCTCTTCATTTTGACATCAGGGCTTCTGAGATTGGGAAAGTTAGAAGAAGCTAGATGAAGTGGCAACATTTTTAGGGCCTCTGAAAACATGTTTCAAAGTATAGAATTTAATAATTGAAGTATATTTTAATTCGGCTGATGTTGCTATATATGATAAAGGTAATTCGCGGGAATATATATTTACAGATATTGGTATAACAGGTTTTCAACAAAGTATAATTATGCATTAGACATTGACAATCAAGAAGACTGTCGTTATATCATCAGCTTTCATGTTTTGAGATGGAAAAGGGAAGAAGGGAAGCCCCATCAAAATTGACGCTTAAGGTTGGCAAAATGCTCACTCTATTAGTTATAAAATATTGTACGCGCGCAAACCAGCTTTTGAAATCTAGGAAGCTAATGAGCTAATCAAAATTGTTATCAACCAATCAGGTCAGGAAGGTCTTCCCAGAATTATTGTCAAGTGTCTGTCCTGTGCAGAAAAGAAAGCGAGTAAAGGGACACAAAGATTTCGAAGCATTTGGAACAGCAAATTAAAACTCGAAAGCACATGAGAAAGAAGTAAATGGAAAATTGCCGGAGAAGTAAAAGCATATAAAATACCAAATGAATGTTTTGAAATATTATCTTTAAGAAGCCGTTACTAGTCAGCATCACGATTTGTGAAACCATTGAAGTTGTATTAATATTTCTTAATTACTTCCTTTAGCTAGCGTACGAGATATTAAGCCGCTCCAAGATAATCCCTCTTTTCTAAGCCCGCATATTACATTTGAATAATATTTCTTCCTATACCGTGTATGTTTATGCTCTGAAAAAAACTATAGAATGTTTAATAAATTTATGACTTCATAATAAAAATATTCACATTGTAAGAGCTCTTCATCAGAACTGCGCTTACCAAGTTTCCCGGCCGTCAATTCTTCACAAAACTGACTTACGAATCGAACTAAACTTCCAGATTTTTAAGGTGAGCAAATTAAAATGTTTTTTTTAAAGTCACGTACGTCAGAAAATTGTAAATTGTTCTATCAATAAAATTATTCATTATATAGGTAATTAATTAAGTTTTTATAATTTATGTATTATTATGTATTATATTATAGATAACTTTTGTTCGTGATATAGTTTTGTGTAATCTTGTGAGTGCTAACAAAATAAAATGAGATTATTCCAAATTCGTGATGAATTTATTTATTTAAATAAATTTTAAAACGATATTGGTATTGATAAGATGGGCCTCCCATTCTATAAAAATATTTAATATTATATTGTAAACAATTGATTTATATACGATACAATTAATATATTATATAATATTTATATATATATACGCCAACCTCAACATATAGAATGAGTTTACTGTTGTGGTAAAATGATTTTTAGAATGGACCATATCAGTGTTATGTTTTGTATTATTTGGATAAGGGTCTTCATGTGTTATTCGTATGTTGATAATGAGGATGATATTTTTTTAATTTTTAATAAAATAATTATTTTTGGGGCATAAGCATGATTTTTTAAACTGACAAATATAATTTAATTTTAATAATTGAGTATTTTTAATTAAATGTGTAAATATTGTTTATAGAAGATTCCTTATTTTTGCAATTACTGTGTACTTATGTATAGTAATGATTTTTTTAATTAAATGATTAATCCATATCTTTCATGACGACCATTTCAGTGTATCCTACCTATATACCCATGGATTATCCTCCATGTAACAAATCTGTTGTGGAGTTTCCTTCAGGAGCATACTTCTCAGAACTGGACCAGAAGTCCGACTTCGGAATGCAAATTCCTCGACAATCTGCGAGTAATTCTATATACACATTTCAAGCGCGATGTCGGTGAGAAATCTTTATATTGACACACACACACCTTAATGCCGCTATATTTTAACGCTTCTGCTGTTAAATTACTGATTAATATGAAATACGACCTATTTCATTTCTTTAATATCACATACAAAGATTTTTAAATATATGCGTATACAATATCATCTATTATAAATATTAATAATTCGAGAACTATACTTATACTGCCGGACGCCCAAATACGCTTTCGGTGTTAAATTAACCAAGAGGCCGATTATTTTTCCAAAATAAAATGATTTAAATAATATATTAAAAAAATTCATTGGGAACTTTTAAATCTTCATATATATATAGATTATAAAATATTTTAGTTCACATATTTGTTTATTAAATTGTATTACACAGTCTAGTACTTATATGTTCATATACATATTATAGGTATTGTACATATTGTTAAATTCTCAACGCATAAATAGAATTACACAATATATATACTAAAGTTTTTAAAGAGCACTAAATTAGTAATTCCACATATTATTAATTTTTATATGTAAAAGATTTTCTATATTATACATGATTTAACCATATATAGTTAAATAGTTTTATTTTAATTTATAAAGTTGGAGTGCTTAAATTATATTTTTTAAATAACATTAGCTGAACATATTTGTTTTACAAAATATTAGTTTGATCGATCGAGGACTTCTAGGTAAATTGAAAAAACTTTTAATAAGTTGGATGGATATGTAGAAAATGGAAAACTTAACATTCTCAAATTGTTAAATGAAAACAGCATTTAAAACAGAATATAATTGATTTAATTGATAAATTTATAGGTTGTATCATTATAAAACTAGAAAAAGAGATTATTTTAAAAAAAATCGTGTATAAGTTAATAGATTTTATAATAATACTATTAATCTATAATTGAATGAAATACATTCTTTTATAAATAAATCTTTCCCTCAGAGACCTAACAGTTGGCGTTACTGGACCGGACGTCCGTGAATCCTCAGACACGGATGTTGTGGCGAACCCGACAAGTTTATACACCTCAGACTCAGCCGTCCAAAGTCATTCCTACATGCGCACAGTGTCAACATCCTACGTCAACTCGGGAGTAGAACCCTACGCTTTTCCACACACCGCGATACAACCTTATCTGGCAGAGAAGTTCCCCACTTACTATTACCCTTCAAACACACAACCAACCGTAGACATGCAGCCATGTAACCCTGGCTATGGAAATCAGACCTCACCCACAGCGCGCTACCGGTTTCACCCAGGCAGTGAATTTGATCCGGATCCACAAGCCTCCTTTTCCTTCCACACCAATCCACCTCCGCCCAGGATGTTTCCTTCGATGAACATTAATGTTTCAATGAAAATGAATCTTGGTCTGCACACAGCCCGCCCTTACGAGTGCTACTACGAATCCACGCCCTCGCAGTACCCACAGTCTCATTTGCCACCGTTGACGCCATCTAATACTGGATCCCTGGGCACTCCTCGAAGTACTGGACTCAACGAACCCGCTATCAGGGACCCCTACTACCCTTCCACATACCCAAACCACTCCGAACTGGGTCTCATTAGCCGGAGAGGCGGCCCAACTGAGATCTCTCAATTCCTACGACATACCCCACAAGAAGAGCTTAATCTTTGCCGGATCTGTGGAAAGGTGTACGCCCGGCCGAGTACCCTCAAGACTCACATGCGCACTCATTCGGGCGAACGGCCCTATAAATGTACACTTTGTAGCAAAACCTTCTCTCAAGCGGCCAACTTGACGGCGCACACCCGAACCCACTCGGGCGACAAGCCCTTCCGTTGTCAGGTATGCGATCGCAGATTCTCGCAGAGTTCTTCGGTGACAACACACATGCGAACTCACTCGGGCGAAAGGCCATATCGTTGTCGGATGTGTCGGAAGGCCTTCTCAGACAGTTCCACACTTACCAAACACCTGCGCGTGCACTCGGGAGAAAAGCCCTACCAGTGCAAACGATGTCTGATCCGATTCTCGCAATCGGGCAATCTTAACCGTCACATGCGAATTCACGCAAGTAACCCAGGTCATGGTGTCGAATAGTTAATTGTACGTAACATCATTGTTTTATTTTGTTTCTGTGTATACGGACATTTTCAAGTGGTTAACAAATATGTAAAAATATGTTTCAAATTATAATATTTATTATACATACTGCATTGTACATATTGACACAATTATTCGTTTATAATTATTAATCTACCGAATCTCTTGATATATAATATAATAAATCAAACTCAGAATACATTTATAGAGCAGCAAATTCCTTAAATTATCAATACTATATTTTCTTTTTTGAATATTTTTTTTATTATATTGTTGTAATTATTTTATTTTGACCAATTCTGAATTTTTTTACAGAAAAAAAGACACATTTTATGAGGATATTTATAACGTACCGAAAGTGAAATAAATGACAATATTTTAAATGTTTGTTTTTATTGCATCAATTAATATATTTATTACAAAACATATTTTGTTGTTACTAATCAAAAATTATATAGTACATTTGTTGATCTTCCTGAATAAAAGGAGAATACAGAACATTTTTGCAAAAGCGGTCATTAATTATGAGAATTTATATTTGTGTAAATTTTTCGAATTGTTTAAAACATATTTTGTTCTTTATAATTTGTAATCAAAAAACTATTTTTGTTGTTCAATATATTATGTAAATTAAAGAATTGATAATATGTAATGGAAAATAAACATTATCTATTTTAATTTCACAAATTAAAGGATATTCACTAGTATTTTATTCCGAAATGCACAATATTTTTAATGTTATAACATACTACTCATAGTAGCACGTAATCAAAGATTTAAATATTAAATTAATGTTTTAAATGGCTACCGTATAATAGGAAAATGTTAAGACAATCTCAAGCATCAGAAGATATATCAAAACCTGAGACACCATATTTATTTTACAAAGTATTAACCGATATAATGGCAATAGTATATATTTTTACGTTTTATTATTTAATCTTACATTTTTATATTTCGGAAAACACTATTTAAAAGGTATTTCAAAGAATAAAAAAATCCGTTTCTAACATTCAGGGATGTGATTTGAAAATTGCAAAATTACGGAAAAAAATTTTACAAGTGTAGCAGGCAAATAATATTTTCCCGGTAATGATTTTAAAAAGATTTACAAAAAGACCCATGGAGCTTGAAATATGCAGGATTTCTGGAAAATCACATTCCTGTACGAACATTGGTAATATCAAGTGGGTAATAGCAACCAATAAAATTAACGTTCAAAACTGCTGACAACAGCTTTATTTATAAACTACTATTATAAAAAAAATTAAATTCAGATAAAAAACGACTACATTCTTTAAATTATTTCATACAATATATATCCTAAATATTACTTCTACGTGAAATTTTTTAAAAGTAAAATAAATAAATAAATGTAATGTAAACAAATGTCTTTATTATACATATGAATAAATGAGTAGAAAGAGTTGTACAAAATTGAAGAACACTGTTTGATAGCAAGAGTCAACAGCAAGTTCGGTTAAATTTTACAAATTCTCGATAATTTAGAAAAATAAGTAAGTACACAAAAATGGAAAATAAATATAATAATTAATGTAATTAAATATTATAGTATACTCCTGAATGTGGCAATGTATATGAAAATATAATATGCACAATTAAATAGAATGCAACGGTTAATAATATAATAAGTAATAATTGTACATAAAAAGTATGAAAATTTAAAATGAATATAATAAAGCACAGTGCACTAATATATCAGGCAGCGTGCATGTGTTCATATAATATGGCAAATTAAATGTCTTAGTATGATCCGAAAAGTTCTGTAGGTAGTCAAGTGGATTCAGAACTAAATTTTACATAATAATATAATACTGTAGATAGATGTAATTCTTTTTGAAGCTCCAGACATGTCCAAAACAATTGCAAATTGTGACTTTATGTAGGAAAAAAATGTCGAATAAATATTTTACAGGTATGTCTAGTTTCAAGTTATCGATAGACGAGTCCCCAGCTAGTTTGGAAGGTGTGGGAATGAATACAGTGCACGGATATGTGTATACATCTATTAAAATTGGAAATTGAGGCGAATTACTGATTAGGTGAAAAAGAGAATGTACAGATGGAGGTAAATATGTTATCAAGACTTGCCACCACCGGACTTGTAAAGATCCAAGATGGCGGACCTACTGGCTTCTCGCCGACTGAAATATACATGATAAAGAGATGATATAACAACAACAACAAATAAGCTAAATTATGAAAATTTTTTTACATATTTAAAAGTATAATAATGACATTATTCACAATATTATTTTTTTAATGAATTAATTTTAAGTTCGCAATAAAAATCAGATATTTTTAAAATATAAAATTAAAATTGGAAAAAAATCTCATAAAACAGCTAGAGTATTAATTAGTAAGCTAACGTTATCCAAAAATAGACATGGGAATAATTAAATGTGACAAAATAACGGAATGGAACTGAAAGCCAAACTCAAACATCAAAAATAATTATTATGAAACAATGTAGAACGGTGACAACGAAGAATAACCTTACTGACACGAAGAGTAACCAACCCTACTTCTGGATTATATTGAGTTTTGGGTAAACTCTCTTGCGACCCGGGGTCAAAAATCCTGTACCACTGGAAGCTCTGAAAGTGCCCAACACGTGTCGTGCAATTGCAATTCTAAAAATACCTAATTTCTGACTTAATCGATCGACTTTTTTAATATGTAGATAATAAGACGAAAAATTAGACAATATAACTATAAAATGACGACAATAGGATATTAAAACATTTTAAAACTAGTTCTTATGAAAGTTATAACGAATATGAATACGAATATGTTCAGTGTATGAAAATTGTTAGTACCATTAATAAAAATAAAAGATTGCCTTCTAGAAGATCATAATTCTATTAAAATGATTACGACTATATGCCTATTTACAATATTAATATTATTAGTAAACAAAAGACAATCAATGTAAATTGTTCGACCAAAACTTATCACTCAATTTAACCCAATTATTTCCAATATATTCTAAAGAAATGTAAATGTATACAAGCTGTATTAGAAATATCAATGTTTGGGACCTTGGTGAGCGCTTGTGATAAGTACTCGACCTAGCCTACTTTCTAATCTTCATACCGTCGAAAGATTAAACAAAAAAATAAACAATTTAGTCACCTTCGAATATTCAAGTTTTTAATTGGGTTTTCCAAAACAGGCGTCTTTTTTGCAGTTTTCGAAGGCGATGATGCGTTTGAAGACGGTTGTGAAGATCCCCCTCTAAAGAATAAATTATAATCAACATTTTAAAAACACAGGAAAAAATAATTTTTTTTGGCAACATCTAAAATGGCGGAAACGCAAATTGTATAATATTTTAATATTGATACAAAATTTCCAAATTCCGTAATTTTTTTCTTGTTAATAAAAAACTAGTTTTTTTTCACTATAATAATTTTTATAAACAATCTCAACATCACTGCATACATGATCATTATACTACATTTAATTAAATAATATTTATTAATTTATATATTCACTATTGAATAACTACAAAACAACTTTACCAAAGCACAAACAATTTAATTTCAAAAAGTGTATAAATATTCCAAAGGATAGTAAATTTCTCTTACTTCTTTGAAGGAGTTTCTATTTTGCGACGTTTTGGAATTTCTTCATCCACTTTCGAAGCTAATCTTTTGATGCTTCTTGACTGCTTCGGTGTTACTTCTAATGTTTGGGATTCTTTCTTGTCTTTAACATTCTTTATTTGTGGTTTCGCCCTTCCTTTCTTGACAGAAAGTTTAGCAACTTGCTTTGTCCCTTTTTTATTTGGAGATTCTCGCCGGCTATTTGTTTTTTTTTCATCAAATTCTTCTTCAGAACTGTCCTTATTAAAATTGTTTTTGGATGCGATCAATTTTCTAGCTGGAATTGCCTTTCCTTTTTTTAACCCAGCTGTATTAGAAACCTGTTTTGATCTCTTTTTAGGTGATTCCAATGATTCTTGACTAGTATTTAAGTCCAGCACTTCCGAACTATCTTTTTCGGAATTTTCCATAGTTTCAGCTACTTTATTAGATATAGTCTTCTTAATAGTTACAGGTGTTGTAGATTGCTTAGAGCCTCCCTTTTTTGGCAATTCTAAAGAAACACTTTCTCCTTTCTTTAGCGCAGGCTTCGTAGTTTTCCTTGGTGATTTTGTAGACTTTTGACTTGTATCCAATACATTTTCTTCATCGGCACTTTCTTCAGTTATTTTATTTTTGGATACTGTATCCCTCTTTGCTTCTTCTTTGCTTGCAACAGTTATTGTCTTTTTAGATCCTATTTTCTTGGGCGAACCTACCGATTCCTGACTTACGTTCAAATCACTATTTTCTTTTTTCTCTTCAGTTTCGATTCTCTTCGGTCCCCTTTTCTTGGGCGAAACCACCGATTCCTGATGTATGTTCAAATCACCATCTTCTGCACTATTTTCTTCAGTGTTTAAATTAGATTTGTTAGGGGAACCTTTTGGTCGACCGCGCTGTTTGGCGGCTGTCTTTTTGTTTGGGGAGATCTGACGAGGCTTTTTACTAGGGGAGATGTTAATTATGTCTTTAGCGTCGGTATCTGTATAACCGAGGAGACTTATGTTAGGTCTTTTGCGTGCAGGAGACGCTCCAGTTGCAGATTGCTGAGAAGATGAGGGAGGTCCGGATGATTGACTAAATTCGAGGCGACGATCGGACTTTGAACTGAAATAAGAGTTTTAATTCTGTGTCTATTGGAATAAATGATATTAGTAATATTACTGTACAAAGCACCAGTAGTATGATGATAATATATTCTATATTAATGCACTCATTGTGTGTGATATATTATATTAAATAGAATAGAATTCTCCATGAAATCAATTTGCATTCAAATCATACTAATATTGATAAGAATTCACCCAATTTAAAAATAAGAATGGCCTTCATTTTGACCACTTAGTATTTATTTAAAAAAATGTAATATTTCAATAGATTTGTTAGCAGGTATTTATTCTTCTATAAGCAATCACTCAAAAGAGATTTAATTTAGAGACTGTTTAACCAGTTGAATGTATGTGTTGAATTCTTGTAATAACTGACTCCATAACTACTTTGAAAAATATTACAAATGCTGACTGTTGAATGTTTGGGTGAGCCTGGCTTCAATACTCCTTTGACGTATTCTGAGTGACTCACATACTCTGAACTTAATCAACAAGATTAAAGACAGAGTGCATATTTCGGGTACGATTGATACCAAAAGACCAGGAAAATCTTCGTTAAAGTTACTATGATATCTCATATTGAAAAAAAACATAAATGGTAAATAAAAGTAGAATTTTTATTTTCAAATTCCATTAAAACAACATATTTTGTAAAATCCTATATCAAAGAAGGCAAAATAAAAGTTTTATATATATTTTTCTCTAATAGTTTCCTATATCACTTTTTGATTAAATAAAGCTAGTTGGTATTACTAAAACTATTGCGCAAACAGAATTCATATAATGCATAAGATAGATCTGACCACAAACCGACTTCAAGGAGAATTTCACGATTTTTGAAGAAACATTGAGATTGTTTACTTTACTTTAACTAACCTTGGCGAGGCCAGATCCTTCTTAACATTATGATGGTTTCCCTTGATAAGATTGGCTGGTAAGAGTCCATCTCTGAGCTCCTGTTTGGCGTGTTTTGTCGGTGTGAACTGCACCCCTGTGTTGGCCAACTGACTGAATTCAACATTGACAAAATCACGTGGTGCTCGAGCAAACAAGGCCTTGGGCAGCTTTACGTCAACAGGGTATTCTTTGAGTACAAGGTTGGTGCTCTTTGACAGAACAAGTCCCAGAGCGAGGTCGCACACTGCATATAATTTCTGAATGAAGACAAAAAAAGAACTCAAATAACACAATGTTACTAAAATTAAAAACCTATACATGGTTTATAAATTTAAAAATTACAAATTGAACACCAAAAGAATATAATCTAACCTGGTTTGCAACAGAATCGTCTGGAGTAACCGCATCTCTGGAATGCTTCATAGTCTCAATCAACTTACGTAAGAAGGAAAAGCTATCGCCTCGTACCACAATCGGTTCCATTACAAACCATAAACATCTAAAACGAAACAACTATGGAATCACAGCTGAACAAACGGAGAACGAGTGGAGTTTGTTACTTACATTTTGATTTTATTGAGTTTGGCAGTGTCGTTTGGATCCTTCCATTCTGGATCATGGGCAAGGAGGTACACAGAATACGGCAGCAAATACTCTGGCAGTAGTGCTGCCAATAGCTCTAAAGATGTATATGAAATAGAACATTTTATGTCATCAAACACTTAATATTTCAAAAATATCAAAAGTTTATAATACCGTAAGTTTTATATTTATTTTACTCTTGGAATATATAATTAGGTACGTTGATATATTAAATAAACAATCATTATTTTCATTATTTAAAACCTTCCTCCGGAATACTGGATTTTTAACATACTAGCATCATTTGAATAGGAGGGATGTTTGTTGATAAAATCCTTTCTCCTGACAACATTGGAGTGAAGGGACTGTTTAGCGGCTTGTCGAAACTTGGCATCTCCAACATCTGCGGCATAGCTGAGGATAGCTAGATATTCGAGAGGAAGCTTTAACTTGAATAGTCCTCGGTGAAGTTTGGAGAGAAACATGGAGCGTACTTCCTCACAAGGGTCCTGCGTATAATAATATTATATACATTATTTATGGATTTTATCGTGAATAGAACCAATGATAAAATATTTTTCATTGTAACAGTTTTTAGTGTATGACTTACGCATATAATGCAGGCCATTGACTGAAACCAAGCCACTTCAATCATGGTGACATAGTTCTGAACTTGAGCCAATCGTAACCAACTCGTAGCAGCAACAATTCGAAGTCGACACATCTCCCCACCACTGTTAAAATAATGTGTATTAATCCTTTTTATTTTAGTTATGTACAAACAAAATTAAAAACTAAATATGTATACCCTAAACAAATCTAAAAATCATTTATAAAAAATATATATTATGTTATATATGTTTAATGTCAATTTATATTATGACCTTTCATTAATGATATTTGATATATTCATTATAGTGTAATACACAACAATAAAAAAAATAAGATTAGTAAAAAATAATAAGTCAAAGCTTTGACATTGATTATAACATTGATTATGACATTGAATCGTAATTATAACCTAACGATATCACTGTCAAGTTACCTGATATTGCCTTGTCTAGTAATATCTCCCTCGGACACAATAACATTATAGAGCATACGAATGATGGCCTGGACGAGAGCTTTGTCATCGGTTTTCACACCAACTAGCCATCGACTAATCAGCTTAATTGACATCATCTAATATAAATAATAATTCAAAATATGTTAAATTGTATACAGTGGTCGACGTAATAGAAAAATTGTTCATAGAGAAATATATTAATTAGACTGTATTAAACGAACTCAAATAACAAAAATATAAATCGTATTTAAATACAAGCAATAAATGCTAAATATATAATAAACCTTTATCCTGGTAAGATGTGAAATCTCCGAATCTTGTATCCAAACTGTGAGTAACTTCTTATTATCCTTCTCAGGCTTAGCTGGCTCACGAAGGAGAACCTTACGAATGAGCTCCTTGGTAATCATATTCTTGATCTCTTTGTTGAACATTGTAGGAAAAAGTAGGCCGATATGACCCAAACTGGTTAAACTTGGAATATAAGAGGCCGAATCTTGCGAGCAGGAGATAGATTTCTGACAAAGAAAAAAAGACAAATTTTAAGGACATCATTTCAAAAAATATCAAATTTCAACTAATTTTCTTTTATATAAAAATTGAAATATCCGATTTTGTAATTAAAAACACTGGTTAGTTAGCTCACTTTGACAACATTTTCCAAAGTGGCTTTAATTTTCTGCTTTAATGCTGCTGTGTTCCCTTCTGCTAACAGATAAAGTCGGTAGATGCATCTGAGAGAGAACTTGGCCCTTCTGCAGTCTTGTACCCAACGGCAGCTGATCAGGCCACCAGCAGAAGTTTTATTTTCAATACTTGTGGTCGAAGGTTCACTATTTGACTGAGAAGAGGATGTTGCAAGAGGCTTACGACCTCTTTTAGCGGGCACAGTCACCGGTTTTTCCTGTGAAGAGAAAATTGTGGTTCTTGTATAGGCAATCGTTCGTGGTTAAACAAGTTACCACAATAACTGATAACTACACTGTTCTTAACAGTTTTATAAATATTGGTGGCCTACCCCGCTTATAAATATAATAAAGGGTTTATTGCGTTCATGCTTTGACCAGGGTAATATAAAAAACTTAATTAATTAGTCGCGATTGCTTAAACTAATCAATTGATAATTAGCTCAATGCTGCAGGGCATAACAGTTTGTTAAAGTCACGAGTATGTGCCGGTGCTCGAACTTGCTACTTTCGGGTTTGAAGGCAGGAGTCTACCCACTCTCCTTAAAACTTTAACTGAAAGATTGCATTCTTATACTGCTAAGTATGTAGCTGGATTGCTACACACATACATTGAGTTTACGCCACTTTAACAGGACATAACAGTTTTATAAATATTGGGGGCCTACCCCGCTTATAATTATAATATAGGGTATATTGCGTTCACGCTTTAACCTGGGTAATGTAAATATCTTAATTAATTAGTCGCGATTATTTTATAAATATTGGTGGCCTATCCCGGTTATAATTATAATATAAGCGGCTAATTAATTAAGATATTTATATTACCCAGGTCAAAGCGTGAACGCAATATACTCTATATTACACTGTTATTGTTTTACGAAAAACGGAACACAAAGTATATACTAGTATTTTTAAATACATCAAATTATCAACTTGACCATTACGGATGACTGCGAAACTAAATTACATTTTTTCGATTAATTCACAAACCTTCATAGGTGAATCTTTAGATCCAGAAGAGGTGCAAAATCTCTCCAATATAGGTAACAACCTATCGGCTTTGTCAGCGGCTTGTTCACAACTGATCCTACTGATAGAGTGTTCGTCTCCAGTGGCAGTACTTCCTAACTTTTCGTTGCCAAGTCCAGAGGCTCCGCCACCCAAAAGTGAATTTAAAACCTAGTGAAATAATCCAAATAATATAAATAATCAATTTTAAATTAATTTATGTTTATGACAAACCTGAAGACATAATTCATCAGTGGGATCACCTTCATGGTCGAGATCGAGACGTGCAGTCAGCATTCCAATTATATAATCCACCAAATCATCTGGAGGAAGAATCTCCTAAAAAATTTCACATTGCAAAAATCTTCCAGTCAAACTTAATTAGTAACTGATATAATTTGATTTAACAAGGTAAAACTATCTTGCACATTGCAATGGGTGGTGTACTGATTTTTGGATTAAGACGACACCGTTTACAGAAATTATTCAAGAATAAATACAAATAAATCGAAGAAAGTAAAAAAAATTATGCAACTATTTAATATGTTAGGCTAGTTTCGATCTGGCATACGTATAAACAACATAATAATATAATATTCAATGATTTTAAAATGAAAATACAAATTGTCTTACGCGAAAGTAAACCGCCACCGCAAGAATTAGTCTTAGCGCTCGCTGACTAGAGATAGCTGATATAGAGGAAGTGGAGGACTGACTAGAGGCTGGAGTCTCCCACACTACTACCAACTGCATTACCAACTCCTGTCCAGCCTCTGGGTCTAGGATCACAGGAGCCGCACGTTCGAGGAGAACCTTGAGAGTGACTAGGGCAGTCGCAGTGGCCGCGGGATGTTCTGTCGTGCCTGAACTCTGACGTTTTAATATTTCTTTCTAAAAAAAAATATAATAAAAAAATACTTGAGCTTTTCTGTGTGATAAAATAAAAATGACTATAAATAATTATACTGTAAGATATCGAAATCCAATAGCTTCTCGTTGAAATGTATAATAATATATATTATATAAAATTAGAATAAGTTATATATTCCAAGTCAGTCTAAAAATGTCTACATTAAGAAGTTTACCAATAAAGTCAATAAAAGTCTACTTACCACAATATCTGTAGCTTTCGAACAGGAACAAGTTGAAGAGGTTAACTTGACTAGATACTGACGAAGGGTGCGGTCTGTATGGGCTTGATTAAAAAATTTCTTTAAGTGTT
Source organism: Vannuccia rotundouncinata (assembly GCA_034780395.1). NCBI lineage: Eukaryota > Metazoa > Platyhelminthes > Proseriata > Coelogynoporidae > Vannuccia > Vannuccia rotundouncinata. The sequence continues at coordinate 3,308 of JAUZNC010003908.1, read as the reverse complement.
CTAAAGACTTGTCTCCATTGGGAAGATACACTGCAAGTTAAAAAAAATGAAGAATGCAAAAAAATAGTTTTTAGATAATTAGAAAAATTATTGTTTATAAAAAAATAAGAATTTGCTACAAAGTCAATACATAGTATGAAATGTGAACAAATTTGAGTGCCTGTTACAATAAAAATATGATAGCAAAACAAAATGATAGCAAGATATGTACCTGTTATCTTCGATAACTTGTCGACAATATCCTTGTTTACTTGACCAGAAATTTTCTGATTTTGGTTGTCCACCAGTAAAAGAACTGTTTCTCGCAACAAAGTGACAATTCTGTCGAGAAAATGTAAAATTACAAGAATTTAGGAACATTGAATGAATTCGATTATATACATTGGAAGTATACGAAATTAACAAGAAAATAAGAGTGTCCTATACGTAAAAATGTAATTATATCACAGAAATACTGAAATGATATTATTGAAAAGATTAAAACCCACGTGAATTGCACTTTGAACATCTCCTGCATTGCTTTAACTGAAGGTTCATCAAACAGGCAGTAAGCTTGTACAAGAGCTTTCATCTTTTCTGATGGCTTCTGGTTATAAGGAACAATTAAAGACTTGAACAGTCGTTCCACGGTTATTCTGGAATATGGTGAAAATGTCAATAAACAAAATTAATGCAATATAATTCCGCTATAACGTACCTTCAAATAGGATTTTTGACGGGACAATGCAAACAAAGAACGTTATAGCCGAATGCACATTACAAAGGGATTATACTGTTCATATTAATTATTAATTTAATTACAACCTTATCACTACGATCTTACCTGTCATCTGTTGATTGCTGATAATAAAGATGCATGATGGTGTTCAGAGTTGTAACCATTTTATTTCCGCCTAATCCAGAGGTCACCATACTGCGATATATACCAGCCAGGGAAGAGAGAACCTCTTTTCTTATGAAAAGCGACTTGTCCCGTGCTCGCTCAATGAGAATTGAATAGAGGTCCTCTGGAATATCAGATAGGGACTCTTTCACCAGGCTAGCCACAGTTCTAAGGACATTCTGCCGAACAGCTTTAGTGTGAAAGGAACATAGTAAAAGAGTTAAATCGCTCGATAATAATATGAGAATAAAAATGTTAACAAACTCGTACATTCTTGCGGATCATGAACTCGAAGTTTGAGTGCTTCTAAAAGTTCTGTACGAGGTAGGTCTGGATTGTTCTTAAGAAGATGAGGTGCTAATCGAACACAATTTTCACGAACATCATGCTCAATGTCATTAAATCGACCGAGAAAGGCCTCCCATAGACCGGGTTGTACAGTTGGCAAAGAGGAGCCCTTAAAGAAATTAAATAATCATATGATATAGGTAAACATTATGCATTAGTATTTTCAAGTATTATCATTAAAGATAATAAATAATTAAAGAAAAATACTCACTCTCTCTGCAAATAATCTGACCAATAATCTACATGCTCGTTTTCTGTCTCGCATATTGCTTGACTTTAACTTGACCTCAATAGTGGGCAAAATGGGTGCCACCAAACTCTCTTTTATTGAATGTAGAGCATAGATGATCTGGAACATGTCATCACCCAATTCACTGATCATACCACCAACATGTGACTTGCCGTTCTCCTCGTCCTCACTTTCCTCCTCCTCCTCTACACTTTCTCCGTCAAGATCAAGATCAGACTTCTTTTTCGACAACTTCTTTGTCTTTGTCGAAATCATTGAATCATCCTTACCAGTGACAAGGGCACTCTGGATTATCTGAAAATAAATTTGAAAAAATTAGAAAAACCTTGTTCTATTTTAAAGGTAGAAAAGCATTAACAAGAAGAGCAAGACAATGGGATAAGAAAAAACATAAATGATTATTAAATTAACTAGGATAACTGAAAGAATCCATGCTAATGGTCTATAAATTAAAACGTGGTAATAGAGTACAAAATATGATTGAAAAAGAGTTAATCGAAAATTTAGAATATTATACATTTTACTTTTTAGCTATTGTCTTCATTACTTCATTTTACATTTGAGCTGATGGCGAACCTTAACCTTAACATGATTAATATTGTTTTATTAATCTATTCTGGTATAATATGTTTAGGTTCTAATACTTACCATGTGGATATGATATTCCATGTGAGTTATATTCCTTAGAATAACAGATTTAGCAAATTCGTGTTGTTCTGGTTCTGTACTTTTAGCCGGTTCAATAAGATAATGAAGCAAAAGGGATATAGTCTCCTGACCAATAATACTCTCAGAATGTTGTATCAATTTGGATATTGTGTCCTGTATGATTGCTTTAACTTTATCTTCGTCCAGCCATGACCACACTTTTATCGTTCTAAAATCCACAAATTGATAGCGATTTAAAAATGTCATAATGTGTTAACAAAGATTTAAACCAATTATTAAACCAAAAATTAATGACTAATTAACTAATTTCACAATTTTAACTAGAAGTAACAATTCGTCTATTAAATTATGCCTTGTAGTGCATCCCATAGCAAAATATACATGACATTTACAATACGTGCCAAAAGAATTTTGAATTGCAGAAATGATTTATTGAGGATGTAATGGAAACTTTTGGCTCGAAAACACAAGATTTTGTTTCAGTTATCATGCCCATAAATCGTTAAATACAAAATGTCATTTGAACTTAAAATTAGATATAGCTTGAAAAATATGCACTTTGAAACCTAATAACGTATTACCAACAGATATAAATACGTACTCAAAGTTTCAAAATAATACAATTTCAAGGTCATTGCAGCTTAAGGTTGGTCACAATGAGTCATCGAGGTCATTGGTAAATTGTGCATATGAATAATGGCTATAGTGTCTCTATTGTATGTTACAAAATAAATCTTGTGACTGTGGGCTATGAAAAGTAATGAGATTCCTTAACTAAAAGCGAGATGGATAAATAAGACAATTAGAAAACGAGATATTTCCAGGATTTGGAAAATTTATATAACTCTATGTATAACTAACGATGGCATTCTTTGACAAAGAGCGAGAGAGAGAAAAGCCAATAAAAAAGCGAATATTTTTTAAATTAGGAAAATATATGTCTAGTGATTGTACTATGACAATTAATGGCATTCCTTGAGAGAGAATCAGAAATAGCCAAATTAGAAAGCAACATTTAGAAGATGAAAATTCTTTATCACCTGTATTGATTTATAAACTTTATTTAAAGACTACAATACAGATACACCAAGGCACTGATGGAAGACACTCAGATGGAACTGCCGGAGATCAAAAGGGCCACAAGAAATCGAGATGTTT
>JAUZNC010003897.1:0-37284 GCA_034780395.1 Vannuccia rotundouncinata | reverse complement strand
TAAGACATCTTGGTTGAACTGTTCTTGAACTTATGTATAGAATCATGTTTTAAATTTATTTCATGTAATGTTGTTAATTGTATCATTAATAAATTTTTATCTATACTGACTTTGGTTCAAGAACTTATGGGACACCCTAGTTTTCAATTTTACTGCACATACAAGATATAAGAATTGTAAATAAATCGTCTACTTGCCTGGATGTTTTTGATCTGTGTCAGAATTTCATAAGCGTCGTCATCACATCTCTGCTTCATATCAGAAGCTTGCTCTAAAGGTGGAACGCCGTGTTCTTGTGCAATCTAGATGTATAAAAGGATGAATTATACCGTTAATAATGTAGAACCATACGAGTGGCAATATTACATATTATAACAGTAGTATCTTATCTATAATAACAACCAGGTTTTGTGGAATGTAACCAAACAATACATCTTCTAACAATCACTCGAGAGTTACCTCATTGGCATATTGAAGAACATGAGCGAGATATTGGCTTAGTTCTTTGTTCAGTCTTTCCAAATGAACTATTAATGTCAGATAAGTGTGTTGAAATTCGATGGGGATTCCTTGTCGTGTGGCTATCTATATAGAGAAAACGATTCACTTTAGGTGATGTGGAATAGACTGAATTAATATAATTAGCTAACCATTCGCTCTGCTTCATTATTTGAATCTCGAAATTCTTCCAGACACAGTTTCTTAGATTCCAAGATTTTGGATAGCTTAGTCTGGAAAAGAAATTCGAAAAAGACCTCGAGATTTAGAAACAAAATTTAATAAATTACTACTCAGATATAACATAAATATTTAATAGGTAAATGTATTTTGATACATCTAGTTATTACTGAGACATTGAAATTATCATAATATATTTGTTTCTTTTAAATAAATGTGTGTAATATATATATATATATATACTACTAAATGAAATAAAAGTAGTAAATAATTTAACAAATAATAAAATATTTCTTAATACTTACAACCATGACAAGGAATTTCATTGGATATCCTCCGTATATATCTGATTCATTAAGCATAAGCTTTCCACCAGCATGCGAGTCTCCCGGTAGGGGTTGTAGAGCAGGATCAGGTGGTCCTTCCATTTTGAGTGGCGATGCCATCACCGACGAGTCTGCTTGACACAGAGCACAGTCCTGAGCGTCACCTGTATGACCGTGTTTGGTATGTTGAAGATGATGCCGCACTCCCTAGAACATTTATGGCGAGTAAGCAAAGTCATTGATAACCACTACAAATTATTTTTTCATTACATGAATCACAACAAATCAAGTCAAGAAAAAACTTTTAATCATTCGTACTTATTTATTTTTATTTTGTCTAAAAGGGATAATGTATTGTACCGTTAAAAACTAGAATTTAACACGAATTAGCATTAACAACCTTCCGTCTCTCTATTATAAAAACCAAAGTTGCATTTGTGGGACTAACATAGACGAAAAATGGTTTACCTGCAAAGCGGATTGTGCAAGAAGTCGTGCCGGGCTCATGAAAAGGTTCCGGCTGGCTTTATGCTGTGTCTTGTAGGCGGATAATGGTATGGTCTCCTGGGGGATGATGGAGAGCACCTCATAGTCGGGCACCGAGCGTGTCCCAAGATTTGGTTTGTCAAAAGTGACACGATAGCAGTGATTCAAGGCATCAATAGCGTCAACAACTCCACTGTAGAGTCCATCGGTTGGGTAGCGAACTCTACAGAATCAAGACATAGGTTATTCGATATACTTTGAATGATTACCAAAAATGCTTACAACAAATTTATAACGTGACCTACCTAGCAGTGACTCTAGTACCGATAATGAGTGGCATAGGAACGTGCATATCATCGGGAAGGTCTCTTAGGTACTCCAGCTCCACTGCCCGCTTGGCCTGTAGAGTTCGTATTTTCTCACGCTTCTCAGTTAGCGATCGACGCTCTTCTTCGAAGAAGGCTGAGGAGCACCGACGCGGCTTTCCCATCAGTCGACGGATTAGAGACCACTGGGTGCGCGTCAGCTTGCGCGTCTTGAGGTGAGGATAACTTTCCCGCAGACAGATGCGGAAGTCGTTTTCACCAAGAAGTAGTGGTCTGAAAGCAGAATGAGTACTATAATAATGTAAATTATGATTGGTTTATACATTTTTAAAATCGAAATACAACAGATAAACAGAGTGGAAATAAAATAGAATAGATGTTTACATTTTTAAAGAATGCCTAATACAAGATCTCAATTTATGTTCAGGTCATTTTTTACTCTAAATATTGGTTATATAGTACTGTAGCTTATTTGATATTGGTTATTGGTAAATGCGGTCTTAGAATTAATTTAAATAGACAATTCAACAAACCTGTCAAGATTGGAATAAAACCATTCATAGAAGACCCATTTATGTGCTTTGGGGAGCTTTAATACATTTCTCAACTTGAGAGCACTCATTTGTGCCTGTCTTCGTTCCGAGTTCGGGTAAGAATTTCGCCATGGCATAGCTCCCATCAATGGCTTTTGCTGAGTGGGCAGAAAATTATTTATTATTAATTGTCATATTCTTGAATAGGAAGTAAATAAATCACTAAGTAAAATTTATAATTCAATATAACAATAATCACCATTTTTCCTGACTTCCTAATTCGATGTTGGCCACCACTAACTTCATGGTGTGAAGATGACTGCCGTGGTGTTGCACCAGCGTATGTACGATGACCTTCAGAATCACGGGACGATCGATAATGACTCACTGGTTCATCAAAATCATCATCAAAGTATCGACTCTTCTTCCGAATTCTAGGCGGCTAAAATAAATTACATTCACAATTAGTTGTGTTAAAAAGAGTGTCAACAATCAATCAAGTAATAAATTTATAAGACATCTTATTTAGATATCATATCAAACTTATTAGTTTTTTTAATAGTTAATAAATAAAAAAATATTGTATTTATCGAAAATAAAATAATAAATATACCACATATGCAAACTTACATTTTTTCTATATGATGTGTTGAATTCATCATAATCATCTATAAGCATAAAACAAATGTAGCTTTCACAAATAAAATAAAAAAGCATATATTTAATCAAAAAATTAGTATCTATCATTCAAATCAATAAAAACTTATTACTTTTTATTTTTTATCAAGTCACTATTTTCATAAAGAAGAAATGTAGAACATGAATACCACAAAATGGTAAGTAAGTATATGTAAGGTAAAGTTCATAAAATATGTATAATTAGTAAGATATAAATAATTAAATATAGTGATCAAAATTCGGATCAAAATGTAATCTTAATTTCACAACAAAAAAGAAATGTGTGAAATTTTGATTTCTCTTTTCATAATTGTTATAATAACTATGAATAATATGAAAACAATTTAATTAGTGAACATTTCTGAATTCAAACCGACAGTTTTTAGGATAAATAAACTTTTTAATTCTCTAATTAGTAAAAATGAAAGATAATTTTGTTATTAAGGACAATTAAATACCATCAAGTAATGTAAATTTAACTAGATATAGTAATGTAAAAATGATTTCATCAAAGTAAATCATTTAAATATAAATATAGAAACAAAAAACCTAGAAATTTATAAATAGTCCTAAAAATAAAGTTTTTTAAAGCATTTAATTTAGTATAATACCATTCCCATTCATTCTAATTCACATTCCAGGATACAAATTATATACTCTTATTGTGTAATTTTAAGATTTTTGAAGTTTCCTAATTATCTTGTAGACAAAGATCATTTACAGAATAGTTTTAAACCCGAAACAACTCTTTCAGTTGATCATATTTAGCAGTGGAGTAAGGGTAGGAACCAAATTTTTCTGGTGTTGATTTTTACCCCTTTTTTGGGATTTTTCATAACATGCAAAAGTAAAATACTTGAATCACAAATAATTGTTATGTTGGCTATTCTTTGCTGTCCACCCATCATAAATATAAAAAGAGATCTTGTAGTAAACCAATAAAAACTATATTTATTGACACAAGCAATATTCTGAAGACCTAACCACTTAAGGAAGTTGATAATTGTCTGTTGTGAGTATGATTACTATTGTAGTATATACACTGCTGATAATGTCTCTCAATGTTATTATTGATTGTTTTTTCAATGTAAGAAAAAGCAGATTAAATCATTTTTTGGTTTTTATGATTATTACATATAGTGTATCATTGCCTTTTTCCATTTTGAATAAAATTAAAACAATGCACTTAATTACTGAATCATTTGATAAGTATACCCAATCATGATCCACTTCAAATGTTGTTATCAGCTGACTTTTATCCAAATTGATAAAATATGTGATCCCTTTCTCAGTGTGTGGTACCAGCAATGTTTTGCACTGTATTCAAGATGGTAAATTTGCTCAACCAAGTTAAAATATGTAGGTTAGATAGTTAAATTATTAATGTCATACTAATTGAAATTTAATTAGCACAATATGCTGTTGGGTTTGATGTAAAGTGCTTTCAATAGCCAGAATACCCATAAAATAAAAATTCTCACTACTTACTAACATTTGATTGGCTGTTTGGGAATGGGTGGACCAAAATGTGTGAGTAAAATAGCACTTTTCCAATTATTTTCTCATTTTTATAATAATGACTAATTGGCAAATTGTTGAAACTGGAGTAGATGTCTCATATGATTAAGTGAGAGATTTTATGAGAGATCCTGGTTTAACACCAAATATAGACGAACATGAACTGAGAAATGAAATAGATTATATAATCCTTTTTTCACCATTGACTTATGTATACATCTTGTTGAGAAGAGTGTACACATGAATCTGTACACCAAACTGTATTACAGAGCACCTCCAGCAAGGCAAAAGAATTATTTGATTGGGATACAAAGCCACAGCAAAAGTTGCTGCTGGAAAAACTCAGTGCTCAAGCACTTGACATACTCAAATGGCCAACACTGAATGCTATGAGAGAAAAAGCCAGACAAAAATCGCAACACAAAGATGGTCAACCAGTTAGCCCCAAGCACTCCACAGCAACATGACATTGACAACAAGAATTAGGGAGACTTTGGGAATAATTGCAACAAGAACAACAATCAGGTATAACCTATGCATCATCATTGCACACATGAAATTTGCCAAACAAGTATTTCATTTCTGGGCCCCAAGAAGTTTTAATCAAAATTTATATTTTTTTACTCTTTGTGATTACTGTTCCTTATGTATTTCTAATTATTGTTATACTATTATCAACCATACTAATACTGCACACTACACAAGCAGGAAACAGCCTTTCTAGAATGCAAAAAATGGCCTAAAAATATTTCTTTTAATAAAATTTAATTATAAAAATAATTATTACAAACAAAATAAAAGTATATTATGTAAAAATGTGTTATGTTATGTAGTTGATAATATTATGATTTATATGCCCCAAATATAAATCATGTGTAGTCTATTAGTAGCCTATTAGTATTGTCAATTGTATTGTCTATATGATGTTGATGAGTTAGGATATTAGTGAACAAGCCTCAAGTCAAGCCAAACATCAGGAACATTTTTTAGAAATATTTTTTTATGTAAAATACTATATTGAAAATAGACATGGAATAAAAACACAACAGTTTTAGGTAATAGGTACAGTAAAAGACAAGGTGTAACTAACTGCAGTTTTGGACAGTACTTACAGTTCCCTATTTATCCATAGCTTTGAAACTCTCCATGGTAGCTCTCTTACATTTATGCAGGAGAGGATCATGGAGTTCTAAATATCCACCCATCTTGTTGACAAGAATAGACTCAAGTGTGGGAATGCCCATTGATGCATGTGTTTCTGTCCAGTTTTTTTGCACAATACTAAACATCCTCACAGATTCGGTATTGTTTGGGGAATCAATAAGGTTGCAATCGCCTCCAGTTTGGCTTTATTTCCCAGCTTGTCCATCTTCTGCAGAGTTTTCTCTCTGATGAACATTTTGCTACTTGACTGTTGTATTTTTGGGTCTTTGTAGTTGACCATTCAAAGATTAGTTACACTGACAAGAGCCAATGCTTTGACAAACTGAGATATCATGTACAATATGTAACCTCCCCCCCCCCTTTATACCCTACAGATTTTATTACATTTTTGAACATTTCTAAAAAAGATTGATGGTTTTATTTCATTCCCTGACATTTTAAACTGTATTCCAGGACACCCAGAACAGACCCTACATCAGAGACAGTTGGCAGCCCTGATAGAACATTTGATTGATGTTGAAGGAGGACCATGGAAATACACTGTCTGCTTTGAATATAATGAGGTGGTTTGATCTATTAACTGGGATCTCTTCCATGATGGGAGTTCCTACCATTGTCAAGGTCTCAACAAAACATGACTCTTAGCCCTTTGTTATCTGTGTTTTATGTCAATTTAATTATTTTTAATTTATACCTTTGATATATATGTGTATGATATGCTTGATATAATATACACACATACTTTTTATATGAACATATATTATACTCTCAGTATCCTAGTACAAATATATATATATATCAGGTTGATTGCTTTTTATGAATTTTCCTTTTATAGTAAATAATTCTGTGAATATCAGCTATTTAATGAGCCTCAAATAAATAAGTGCAGACATGCCAACCTACCAAAGTGGAAATCTGTGACATAATTATGGAGGGCCCAATCTTTTGCAGTTCATGGCTAGGAATGCAGGAATGCAGGATCAGAGAGCATCTCAGTAATTAGTTATCCATTATCTAGTTGGTTTTGATACTTTTTTTAGGGGTACTGGGGTATATTATTAAAAATTAAAATTCCTATGAGTATAAACAGGCATGATTTTGAGTCTTTTAAAAATAATTATTCTGTGTTAGTTTCAAGTGGTGCTGATGAAATTGTTGAAATTAGAAAGAAAACTAAATTATTTACCAGATATTTCATTATTTTGAATATGCTGAAACAGAAAATTACAAATTTTAATATTTATAAGTTCTTCGAAAGATAAATTAAATATTATATATGTAATACAGATAAAAAATAAGAAATAAAATTACACAAAAATTCAAAATGTAACTGTGGGGAATTATAACAAGTCTTTGATTTGAATTTTATAATTTCAAAAAATAAAAGAATTCTACAAAAAAATAACTATAATATAGTCTATATAGACATTAAAATAGTTAGATGAATGTAAAGCGCGAAGTTTAACATTCAAAATCTTACAGTTCAGATCATTGTCCGCCATTTTTCGAAAGTGTTCCAAATATGTTTGTTTTAACGAATGACAAAGATATTAACAAAAATATGCCGCCTAACCTTCCCGCAATTTTATACTAAATATTAATATGCTATAAAGTTATCATAATTATACATATTTCATTATAAAATACAAAATCGTATTTTTAAATAAAAACTTTATATTTAAATTTATTATTATATATTATTATGCGCGTCCCCATGATTTAGGAAAAGGAGGTCGTTTTTTCTTGATATATATAGGCGCCACAATATTTATACATTTATAAGATATAGATATTCCTTGATAACGGCCCTATCAATCCAAAAAGGTTTCTGAAGATTTCCGAAGATTTGAAAGCCTTTAAAGGGTATGACTCCTTCAACCCTATATAGGTCTCAATTGTGGACGAAAGTTGATCATAAGAGCTGTAATATTATATATAATAGTTATAGTTTATAAATGCGGTTAATCATAGTTTCTCTCATTAATAAAATGTTTGATCCTTATGTCACTGCCTTAGATTCTTGGCGTAACAAATATATAGCTAATTCGTTAAATTCCGATATCCTCTTACCCATCTGTCTTAATCATTATTTGTAATGTCCCTAAAATAAATACGTAAACTGGAATTTACAAAATCTCCTGCAATGATAGCTCTAGCCTTAATGTCAGTGATAGCGGTATCAGGCCAATTATTTATATTCGCATTATTAATTAAGTAACAATATAAGTATACTAATCTAAAACGTAATATCAAAAATGCGTAGCTGTATGCTGCAGTTCACTAAATGAATACTATATTATTATAAAGCCACTATCCAATATACAAGGCTCAATCGGAAGGTTAAATACAAGGCTAAAATCGAAAGTTGCCTTTATCACAATGAAAAATGTGTCAATATCAATGCAGGCTTTTTAAATAATAATTATAATATATATCCAATTAAAGTAATGTATAAATAATAAAGGGATTTGTACTCACTTTATTTTTCTGTGCTATATACATTGATCATCTCATATTGTAATTCTTAACTCTCATATATGCATACAAAAATATGTTAAGGATTAGTCATAAAACTTTTTTAATTATAAATATTTTTTTCATTTGTTTAAAAGTGGTTCACTCATACTTTTACAAAATTAATTTTATCCTCTTTTGTAAAAATAATGGTTCAAGCAAGTTAATTGGTTTAAATCTTTCTGTACGATATAATTTAATAAGTTCATTAAAATGATCTTTAATTAAGAAAAAAATTGAATGAAAATAAAATAAGTTTTATATTATGATACATGATAAATAATAAATGATATATATATAGTATAATAAGGATGACTTAACATATGCAAGAAAACAATGATAAATTTATTGAGGCGAATGATAATTTGTATCTTTACAGGGATAGCTTACTATATTATTATAGGTCACAACTTTATTTACAATAACACAAAATAGACGACCAATTATTGGCCAATAAGAAATCAGCATGAACATCAAAATATAGAGTTCGTGTATCAAGAATAATACTCAAAAAATTTAAAATAGAATAATAGAATTGCAATGCCAATTCTTAAGAAAACCAAAGCAAAACCTTAAACATTATTTCAAACAAATAATTTCTTATAACACATTGATAATAAAAAAACTGACAAAACAGAATAATTATTTTGTTTTTACAATTTGAAAGGTACGCTGATGGGTCATCGAATTATATAAATAAACCAAATGTACAAGAAAGGACTTCTTAAGAACAATTAATATTTAATAGTCTAGTGAAAATAAGAAAAAAGTCATTGGATTTCTGATAAAAAGCATAATTGAAGAAATACCCCAGTTATAAATACTGCAGTATGTACAGATTGGTCTCAAACAATATTTAACAAGATAATGTTCTTTCAAGCTTATAAATATTTCGAGTAACATATTATAACAAAATGGAAAACAAACTCAGTCATTCGACGTAATCAACATCATATGACGTCATTCAACAAAGGAAAATCACAAATCCAAATGAACAATAAACCATGAAAATACAATACTCATAAAGAAGAATTATGTACAGTTTTCTAGGTCAAACAAAGTAATAACGTCTATTTACTTTTGGTAACCACAGATACACATCACTACATGCAAACTAGTCGCCATGAAACACTTAAATGCCAAGTCCATAAAATATAAGTAACACAATGACTAAATAAAGTAAAAAAGAAAAACTTATTTGACATTATAACTATTTGACTATTTTGACAAATAAATATTTTAAAATACACAATTTTATTATTATACTACACTAATTAGTGATATGAATTGAAAATATTTTCTTGATCGTTAAGTTATATTAAAACTTTGCTGACAAAATATTAAAAAAAATAATGATAACACTGGAACAAATTATAGAAATAAAATTTTCCATGAATCTGCTATATACTAAAATTCCTGAATAGTCTTGGTTTAATGGCAACTGCGCAAGGATATAAGGCACTTTATATACATAAATACACACAAAGATTTGTTATAAGAATTTATAAAAAGAACGATATATATAATTTGGCGAATAGAGAAATAATTATAGACAAAAGGAACCAAAACATCAGTTACACTGAGAGGTATGAAATTTTTTTTTTACCAAATTTAATGAAAAATAACTAGCATATGAAGATTTCATTTAAGTTGAAAGTGATTTATGTAAAAAACGATGCATATTCAAGGCCAAAAACTTTTTGAAACATGTAATGGGGAATTTAAATCCCAGTTTAACTTCTAAATCAATGTAACAACAAATGAGATTTAGGACCGAGAAAGGGAAAACCCGAGATTTCTATCATAAAAACAAAATTTATGTGCACATAGTTAAAGTGGATGGAGTCAACTTGGAAGATGTCTGTGCTGGCTACAAGCGGAAGCTGTCGACGCCGACGAGGTGGAAGGTTGGGAGAGTGTTGTGGGCTCGGCTACAGCAGCTATGGCCTGAGCTGGAACACGACTGGGTTCTGTCAGGATTGAGGTCGTTGTACTGAGCTGGCGAAGAGCGGACATGCCCACTACGCATAGAGGGATAATGGAGATATCAATTGGACCAGATATGACAATATTAATTTACTCTACTTTAAAATAAAACATATTTTTGAGAGAGTTTGTTAACTATTACAACACAAAAGAATTTTAAAGTTTTTAAGGTAACAATAATTAAATAATTAAACCTTAAACCATTTTCAGCACAGATTACTATTTTAAATAGTAAAGCTGAGTGTTCCTTTAAAATATAATTGAAACTAGTCCTCATGAAAAACTCACAAGGTCTTAGTCTGAGAAGGGAGCAGTGTTGATTCAACCATTGAGAGACACTCGAAGCCAAATTTTCGACCGAGTTTGTGGAGACATTGGTGTTGTAGGACTCAAAGAGGTCGTTTATAATCAGACCGTACTACACAATATGTGAGGAGGGAGTTAAGGTACGTAGGCAATTTAGTGGTAGCTGAATACAGAATAAAAGTTGGCACAAGTATAGCACATGCAAATTGTTAATTGCATAAAGCATCCATCCCTGTTAATCAAATTCCGACAACGGTTCTTCCTGTCTATGGCTTTCAATATCCAAAGAATCTTCTCAAATCCTGGGAATAAGTTCTGTCTATCTATAACTTCCAATATCTATAGCTTGTTTGGTAGCAACTCGTTGTTACACAACAATTTTTAAAATACAATAATCATAGACAGAATTGTGACAATAAGTGACACAGTTTGACGTTTTTAGCCACATCCTACTTGGTGGATTTTTTTGATAAAACTAAAAATTATGCTTTTTGACAATAATTGGCGAAAATGAAATTACTAGATACAACGATTCTTACTGGAGGTCTAATCTATAAATACACAAATTATATATCTATGGATTGAAGAAATGAGCAAACTAATGTTTGACTGTAATATGATATAATAATTCTGAATAGTAATAACAAAAATCAACAACAACAGATTTAACAGAACAAAATTTACAAGTACTGTGGGATAAATGATAAGATAAACAAAAAACATTTCCTCCATTTATTGATTTGGAGGATGTTATGCAAGAGATGGTCTATTTGAATAGTTTAGAGAAGTCCGTTCATTATTTTTCTAAATGTTTTGTTAGTCAGATTAAAAAAATAAAATTCCAAATAATGTTGTTTATTTTGCAAGTATCGATCGCAGAAATATTTTCGTAATAATTTTAAAACGCCTTTATTATTATCTTACACATAATATAGGGCAATTTATCATTGTTTTAAAACGAATTGATTCCATCAAAGCAAGTCTATTGGCAAGTGACCAGAACAGTTAGCGTGCTAGGTATTAGAATAACAGGTGGATATAAGTAGACGAAATTATATTGCATATTTAATATAGGTAAACTTATTTTTCATGATAAAGCAATTGCTACTTCAGACAATATTTGACACCAGTTTCAAATAGATAGAATACTGATGCATATGAAGAACTGAAAGTTAAACTTTTGCTAAATAAATGTCAAAAAGTTGTTTAAAAAACATTATACTAAAACCAAATAATATTTATTCTATAGGACAAATCCTTTCCTTGATAAAATTTCAACTACCATTGTTAACTAAATAATATATTTACTAAGATATTTCTGGTAGCGTTTATCAACCATTCAAACAAAATAACCTACCATTATTGTTAAAAGTTTTACGTAATAATTCCTAATCCTGTCTTCAACTTTGATTTCATCGAGCAAAAATAGATTTACACAATATGTTTTTATACAAATGTATGCTAAGCGGGACTTTGATTCTAAGGAGGCCTTCTACACAGAACGATTAATTGTGAACTTGTAGGAGTCACAAAGCAATGAGAGAGGAGGTCGACCTTTGCCTGCAAGCAATCGACTACAGGTCCAAAGTTCTGTCAGCTAAATAGGACCTATCTTTATAGACTTGCAGTTTTATCGTGCAAGGGCAAGGGGCTTATAAACTAAATTACCTTTAGTTGGCATAACATTTCTAAATTGGTGAACCAGTTTACGGAATTGAGAACAAGGCACTTGACTGTGTGTACTCTACGCTGGGAATTACATGCAGACAAGAGCTTTTTCAAAATAGAATATTATCGTTGCATAGTCTCTTTTAATCAACTTTGCTATTAATGTAACATAATCATCTCATTTATTAAACAGTTCTTAACTAGATATTTTAGTATTCATGACGTAATAACCAAGCATAAACGACAAAAATCAGTTACAACTTCAGTAAGTCGCTGCTATTGCTATCAGCTGCGGTCACCTAGCTATAATGATAATGACAGCGAAAGCTGCGACATATCTCAAGACTCAATTAGCAAATGGTAGAAGAAAAATCTATGATGTAAAAATTAAAGTTTTAATGTTCTGGAGATAAAACTGCATCAGTGCATACCAACAATGATTACATATTAGCTTTTGTTAATTGGAGACACGATCCAAACCACGGACTGAAACACATTTAAATACATCCAATTTCCAATCTTAAAATTTATATCTTTAAAAACGCATAATAAAAAACGCCAAACTTATTATCCGCAAGCACTGAATTTAGTACCAAACTAATAACAATAACAAAAAATGCCACAAGAAAAGGATACAATATAGAACTTCCAGTTCTGAAGTGTAGATGAACGAACATAAGCATCGAACCACTCTCGACCTTGGTTAGCTCTTTGCCGGCTCACAGCAACGCCTGTTGCCGGAAGCTTTGAGCAGCACGCGCTGTGGTAGAAAGAGAGAGAGAGTCCAGTGTATTGAGGGGGACAATAATATTATATAGAGATAGAAAAAGAGAGATTGAGCGATTGGGAAACCTCTATTGACATTTTTTTCCAAACTATGTCAATGAAGTTATAAAATACTTACAAAATTTTTTACTATTGTCTTAAGAATAATTGAATTTTTACTTTAAACAAATAATATATATCTACACAGAGTATAATTACATTGCTTTATAAACAAACATTAACAATAATTAATTTTGATGATTTCGAAATAGTTTACATTAACCAACAAAAAGGTTTGACCGAGCCAAATTTAGAATATAAAAGCTTCAACAGAAAACAATTTCCTGCTCTTTAGAATTAAAAATGAAGTCTCTTGCCAATTGTTTGTTATATAGAATGAATTACACTTTGTATAGGTATCGTTTTGATATCGTTTTTATTACAATATAGTATTAACAGAGTAACAAACAAACAACAAATCATAAAAGACATTTTTCTTTAAAAGTCAAATCCATTTGATGACAAAGACTGCAAGTGGTGTACTATTGAAGAATTTGACCAACACAAACCAGCAATAGACAAAAGAGTGCAAAAAGCAAACACCAACTGCGGTTTACAGGACGCCACGCGACATACTAACCGGTAGTATATCATGTAGTTCAGAGAAATAGAACTGGCTGACGAAGAAATAGTAGACAATAATTAAAAAGGAAACCTTGTACCCCCCTTTGTGGGTAAGTGACTAACACTGCACTGCCACTTAAGAATACAGAATAATTGCTATTCTTGTACTACACTAAGCAATTATCGATCCTGTCGTATTGTCGAGCACCCTGCTCTAGAGGTGTGGCTAAGTTCTTGGTTACTGTGACGACCGGATAAATATAGATTACTAGCTGTGAACTAGATCCGAGGCACGCCTGCACTTGTTGGGTGTGTCATGTTGTTATTCTTGAATTCATTGTGATGTCACTACATACAAGTCAGATCATTATAGGTTCAAACGATTATTCAGTAATACAACTGTAATTTACAATGAAAGTGCAACAGTTGAGTTCATAATATCGCGTCCTGTTCTTTATAAATATATATTATGTCAACTGATATAGATTCCATCTCACGGCATATTTTATATAATCACCTGATAAATTAAAACTGCACAGTAAATCACTTCCTGTTTGAGAGGCTGGAATGAAACGAAATTATTTCGCTTCACATTAAACGTTAATTTGCTAATGGGAAAGTGGGATGTTTTGTAGATGTGATATACGGTGTAGCTGAGAAGTATCACCAATCGATATACTAACGAAATTGAAAGATATTCAACACATTTTGAGTATCGAACCAATTTTGGAGATTAAATAAAAAACAGGTCGCTCTCACCTTATAGAATTTTGCAATTGGTCAATCTCCGCTTTGATAGCACTAGTCTCAGCCTCCTTCTGACGACGCTCGGCATTGAGTCTGCGAATATGCTCGGCCGCTTTGTGCAGCAGTGTAGCCTTCGACTGTCTGAGTCTGCCCACACCACCCCCTCCAACACAAGAGGACAAGGCGGTCACATGACCTGACGAGGTGCCTGGCAGGAGTGCCTGCAGCTGGCTCAACGAGGAGTTTATCGTGAGACGCAACTTCTGCTCGGAGGTTGTCTGCTGGTTGTGCAGTTGGAAAATGGACCATGGGGATACAGGTACTATTTCCATCGGGGGGGTGTTTGAACTCTCGCCGCCAACAACGCTGATACCATTCCAGGCACTCGGGAGGCTGGTTTCTCCAGCTGCGCTTATGACAGGGTCTGCAGAGAACAAATCAATACCAATCAATGACGAGTGGAGATTGGTCGATAATTCTGACGCGATGACAGGGTTTCAAAATTAATCGAAGACATATTGCTCTGATATTACTTACTACGTAATATTTTGAAGCTAGTTGCAAAAGACTACGGCCAATAGTTGGTATGTATATACATACAATTATTATATTCCTCCACTGTCAAGTCGAGTGAAAACTTTCTTTGGGATAGAATTTATTCGAAACAGAAAGTATTGCGGGAATTTAGATCACCCGGATCACTTTGGAAATTAGTAATCAATGCACACCTCTGTAATTGTGCTTTCTTCCGATAGAGCGAATGGATCTATTGATTTTTTAATTGATTTTACTGAGAATATTATATGAACGTAGATGACATCAAATTACAGTATCCCCTTAATTTACCTAACAACTTTGAGCATTATGTTTCGGGTACAAATTTAAGAGTCAATCGAGAATTGACTAAAAGAAAAGCGTTTTTTATTAAACTTTTTCGGACTGAGATATTTGACAAGTCTTGAGATGATTTTGGTGTTTAAAAGTTAACTTTACAATCGTTAAGTGGCTTTAAAATAAAATAAAAAATTGTTTTAGAAAAGCTCGTTAATGATTTTCTGAAATAAATTCATTAATGCAAAAGTTGACACCACTTGTTCTCCAATATTGATACTTTATAATCATTTTAAATCTATTCTATATACTGTTCCAAAAGTTGTTGACTATCTCGTTGAATAATGCCAAATCAGCCAAACTATCCATCATACAAATAGTAATCCGTACTTCCAAGTAGTTGAAAGTTATCAAAAAGTAAAATTCCAAACAAACCCATACACAACTCATTGCGTTAAATAACAACAACTAAACACATAGGTTATAAAATCATATTTAGGTAAATTGACGGAAAATCTTACTATTTAACTTTCTTTTGGTTATTCTTTAAGTTGACATGTCAATTATATAATTTATGACAAAAGCAGCTGTCCGTACTTTTATTTATTATCAATAGCTAGCTAGTTACCAAATTTGTAACTGTAGGAAAGAAACGAATGAATCACGTGAAAGTTTTCTAATTTCTCTGCTAACATTAATTTTTCCTCACAAATAGGTCTATAATTAGATATGAACACAACTATTTGTTATTTCATGGAGCAGAAAGCAATATAAAGCTAATGAATTAAATAATCAATACATTATTAATATTATGCTTGACGCTGTGAATTGAACGGCGCACTTTATGGGGGTAGTAGGAGATAAATAACTGTATATATTACATGTTGTCTAAGTTTATTTTCTGAATATTATCATGAATGATTATAAATATCTGTAATCACTTGATTCTAAGACAACTGCAACCCAGTAAAGAATGATATAGAAGCATGTAGCGATATTTTAATGATGATTTTGTTAATTAATTGTAGATAAATAGATTGACTGAATGTGTTGAATTAGCACATTAATAAATATTCAGGGAATGCGAAAATTTGGTACCAAAGAAAACAACAAAGCCTTGGAGTAGTTTAAGGAAAAATTTTAGTCTAGAAAAGCAGAATATAATATGTATGGAAAAACGGTGGTACCAATCGTATTAATTTATGGAGTACCGAAATTCAAGGTAGCAAAGATGATCGATGATGTCTGTTGTAACGAAAGTATAACTAAAATATGGTGGAAACCTACACTGGTGTTAGCTGTTATGTATATATAGATATTCAAAGTATCCAATTTAAATATTAAACATTATCAAGAATATATACTTCATGACAAGATAAATAAATGTATTTTCTAGTAGCAGTTGCCTAATTATTTACCTTCGGATATACAGAGTGTATTGCGTTCGTTAAGATATATTTCTTAAACATGGGGAAAATTATTTGGTAAAAACATTTGCTTTAAAAGTTATTAAAAACAAAACAACAGCTTGTATATTCCACAACCCTGCATGTTTAATCCTTTTATCCACAGACGTTATCTCAAAGACTGTCAAGGTAGCAAAAAATTGTCTACTGATAAAAATATTGAAATCAATAGACATGGTTGGGCAATAGTTGGATATTCATGAAAAATGTTGTGATTTAAACACGACAATCAAGCATTTTAGAAAGTGATTAGAAGCCAAAATACAATAACATGATTACATATGAAAAGGATATAACAGAACGCATAAGCACAACCAAAAAATGGGAAAACATTACAAAGTCTTTAAAAGACACTTATTGAAGAAACTTCAATGTTTATAATTTTATTTATTTAATTGTAACAGAAAATCTCATTAGTATTGGTTAGTTATCGTTCATGGGAAGTGTCAACATCGTAAACAATAACAAACGTATTTTATATAATATATTGTAACATCAAGGTTGGAAACAGTTGCATATTATCGTATTGCTAAGGCAACAGTATACTTTTATCCATTCCAAATACTTGTATTATATTCTATATATTCTATATATTCTATATATTCTATATATTCTATTCTATATATTCTATATTCTATAACTTAATAATACTATTTTTTAGCGGTATTTCCGAAGTAAACACTCAAATAAGCGCCGATTAAAAACAGATCTTTCAGAATTATGTCAACAGTTGATTCGAAAAAAATTTACACTTGATAAAAATGATCAAAGTTGCTCTTTATTATAAAATATACCACTATTTGATTTCAGAAATAGACATAGTAATAATTGTATACTTCTAAATAAGTGCATAAAGTGTTTCATATTCTCAATTAACCATAGAAACAGCTCCTCATACTACCTTGCAATGACTGATCGGAGTTTTCCTGGTCTCTGGACGAGTTGCTCGACCTCTGAACCCCAGTAATACAGCCGCTAGGAGGAGCGGGCATCCGCTCACAAGGAGTAATTAAGGAGACTTTTCCTCCTGCAAGGTAGCCGGCACGATGAAGTCCCGCTTGAGGGAGAGGCTCGGCTATGGGGTGTCCAGTGACGACCTGGAGAGGTTAAAAAGTAGAGACAGAGGTTGTTGAAAATCTATAAAAATGTTATTCTTTTATTTGTTTGTAAAGAAAAACGCAAAACGCAAAAGGCAAAGATAAAAATTTATCGATTCAAAACATAACTCATATCGGATAACACAAATGGAAAGAATTTCAGTTCCAATTTAAAACCACCCACAGTAACAAAATTTTTATTTTGTTTGCTTTTACATTATGCTATTATAATTTCATAACAATAAATGACCAATTGTGTTTAAGCTTTTACAAATTGTAATTATTGTTAAAAATTCATATCTTCTTAAAATCAAAGTAAAAAAAATAATATTCGTATCATAGATAAGTGATAAATATGTGCGTAGCACCGCAAATATTTCCTTGACAATTCATAACAAAAAAATCCAGATTCTGTCTATTTATTTGAAAAAAAAGGTCTTTTTAGTTTTTTGTTCGTGTGGGAGTCACTAAGACAAACCATTATCTAGCATTATTGCATGTCGTTTCTCATAGCGACTAAACCGCTCTTAGTAATTAGTGCACGACGAAACACCAGCAGTGCAGTATCTTGTATACACATCATGAAAATACAAACTCACATTGTTGATCATAGCTAGAAGTTTGGCTCTGTCTGCCGAGTTCGTGTAGGGGGAGGACGCCGTGGGAGAGGACGGTGGGCAGGATGGAGGGGAGTTCTTTTGGAGAGGTGGAGGGCTCGGCAGGATGGGGACTGGAGTTCTCCTTGCTAGGGGCTGTTAGAAGCAATAGAGGTAGCAGAGTTAGGTCTCAGTGAAAAGAGGGTATCCATGTTTAACTCATAACCAATCATTATTAATAGAGTCAAGGAGCGATGCATTCAAAAATGATACAAATTTAACGAAACAATAATAAAAAATTAGACAATTTAACCATGTCCAAAACATCAAGATCGGAACGTTAATATATAAAAATTAATAACTGGGCAATATGGTGTTTTAGAAAGATAGTAATTGTACACGACAGACGTCATGTGAGGCTGAGAAAGAAGAATTCATGGAGAAACAACCGCAACGAGGATGAAGGGAGAGAGAAAGAGATAATATGGTGTTGTATTATAGAATACATCGACAGATGAAAAACTGTTTGGAAGTTGAGTATCTGGGGAGCATAATTAATGCAAAATTTTTGTCAAGAAAGACAAAGATGTAGATACAATCATATGCGATATTTTATATTATATGTTAAACATTAATTGGAAAGCATGAGTTTCCCTATATTATATTCTCGTTAAATAACTTGATGTAGGTTCCTGAATTATTTTCAGGGAATTGATTTAGTTAACTGTAAATTTAGGATATTATACATAACACCCATCTAAGTTTGTTATTAAAAAGGAAAGCGAAACAACAAATTGATCTTTGGTCAATTTAAAACAAATACTAATAACCTTACTCTTTAATTATACGGCATAATATATTTAAAAAATTATTTACATAATATACTCTGACTACGCCTTATATGACCTTGAAAAGGGAAAACTATTGCTAACCACATATTATATTAATAAATAATGCAATGAATCATTTTTATAAAATAGATCATAGAAAAGCCGTCGTTATATCTTCAGATCATTACTTAAACTATTCATAGATAGAAATATGAACAAGACACCATAATTCAGTGGTCAGATAGATGGAAAGAGGACAAACATAGTGTTTATATTAAGAAGCAAATTTAGGTCACGTATACACATCACCCACACGCACATACAGGTATAAATAGCAGTCATTTTGATTACACATACCTCAACTGAGCAGACGTGACCCTAATGGCTAACTAACAACCTGTTTAGTAAGGAGGTAAGTACACATGACCTAAACTAAATTATCGATATTGTAAGAGACTAAAAGTGCGTATCAATAACGGTAAAGCATATCAAACAAAAAAGAGAACGTTTATATATACATCTGACGAGTTAGATATTTGTGTGATGAATTTAAAATGTAAAAACGACCAACTTCTACTAGGTACATTCGCATATTCTTGAGGTATTTTATATTAAAACTGGTGCGCATATACAATAATTTGTAAACGATTGTATTAGAAACCACTGACACACTAGAAACATATCATTTCTATAATATCTAGAACTATAGTGTTAGAACTTTCATAAAAATATATCAAAAGCATACAATTTAAATGTAACACAGCTAGACATATAATTTACTTCAAATGAACGAAAAGCACTGTGCTATATTAGCAAAGAAGGATCTAAGTATATAATACACTGTTTTTTATTACTGGTAGAAAGAATAAGAGCGAGAGAAAAAGCCACAGGGAAACAACATGAGAGAAACCACGTACACAGTTATTGATCCTTACTGAAAGTGATTTGTGCCAATCAAAATTAAAACTTTTCCCGGAATTTTTTTCGAGAATCCTAGGATAACAATATAAACGAAACGAGTATAATTAAATCATCATAATTTAGTGTTTATTTAAACAACTATTTAATTCAATTATCGATTTAATATTTTAGGTGTAGTTCAATTGAAGCACTTATCGTTAGAAAGTTTGTTTGTGTTGGCAAAACTGTTTAAAGGTATTTTATTAATAAGGGAGTGGTACAAATTTAATACCGCTGATGTAGCTTTGATTTAGCTTTTAATAGGTTAGGTATAATCACATGCGTCATTTTCAAATGCAACAAGGAACATATCTTAATAATAGCATAATTAAAAGAAACAATATTTACATTAGAATAAAACAGAACAGAAATAGTTACCTACTGATAACATAGCTTTACGACTAAATCGTATACGAATTATCATTTCATGGAACATAGCTGAATCAAAAAAATTGTCATGTGGTTTTGAAAAAAGAAGACAATATACCTTGGGTACTGCAAAGTTGTCACGACTGGCCTTCTTTTGATTGGGTCTTCTGGGGACAGCAGTGGCTGAAGAAGCAGCAGGTTGTACTAGCGGGGCATTCATCGTGGAGAAGACAACAGCAGCCTGGGGTTTTTCTACCGCCTGCTGAATGTAGGTCAAGTTGACCACAGGTGGAGGTGGTGCGGGCATCTCCTCGCGAATACCAGCGCCGGTGTCGGGTGCAAACAGCGGAGTAGGGGAGTGACGAAGCAGCGCCGAGCGTAGGTTGGGTGTATCTCCGGGGATCTGGCTGCTGTGTGGTCTGCGCTGTTGCGGATTGGGTCTGAAGCTGCTGCTGGAAGTTAGCTGGGGTAGGCTGTGATTCTGATGATACGAGCTGAGGTCAAACAGCGGCTGCTCCTGGCCACTGTTCCCCGACTGGAAGATTGTCTGGAACATATCGAGCGCATAATCGTCCAAATTGTTTGGCTGCAATTGGATTAGACCCGGCTGCATTATGTCCGCATTGCCCAACTGACTGAGGTCTCGCGGGTTGGGAAAGTCGAGTGGATGGTCGAGGAAGAGATCGAAGTTGTCGAAGTTATCAAAATCCATCACGATGTCATCAAGATTGGGTGGGGGGCTAGGCCGCTTGTTCTGATATCGTCTCACGTCCTGTTTAGCGGTTAGTTCGAGTAGTTCGGCGTTGGTAAAGTCCATCGGCTCGTCCTGGAATCTGTGTCGCTGACGGAAGAAGCTACGCCAACGTTTGTACTCGTTGCAGACAATGTCGAGCCGGCGCTTCCAATACTTACCTTCCATGACAATGGACTGCGGGACCAAGTAGTGTTGTTATTATTTTATATTTGGACATCAAGTAAATTAATAGAGGTTCAACCTACTTCAGCCTTCCCGTGATTTTCTGTAAGTGGCGATGCAAACTGGACAACAATTGATCGTTTCTTTTTAACAACTGAAATTAAAAACAAACAAACAGCAATATGGTGTGTGCGACTTCAACTGACCACTCCATCATCAACGGTGGTATCTTACCCTGCATGTGATACTCCCGCCAGATAATATTGTTCAGACGAATCTTATCCTTGAGCATAAACTTGACCCCTTTGAACTGGTTCCATTTGGGACTAGTAATCTTGCCGGAATAGGCGATCGACAGACACTCAAGAAGTTTGGTGAGACTTTCATCAATGCCAAACGTGGGCTGGGGTCCTGTACTGAAGGGGTAATGTTCCGATGGTTGGGTTGACGCTTTTCCGAAGTCAAAGCCAGTCGGGGTTGCCACCAGTGTGTCGCACACTGAGACAAAGTCCCCTTCTTCGTTATCCGAATCGTCGAGTTTGCTCATCATAAACTGGCCCGAGTGGATGGCCTCTGAGGTGGAGGAGGTGTCGCAGTCACTACGCGGGGAGTAGCAGCTTGGGCCCCCTGACATCAGGATATTCGTTGTCATTGCTACTCGCTAACCTAACAATCCAAAATTCAAGAGGATAGGTTGCACTTATTTGCCAAAGTAGAAAAAGAGAGGCCTACATAGCATTGCTTGCAAGTGTACAATATACAGTGTAGTAGAAAGGTATCCTAGTAAGTTTACAAAATAGAATGTATTTCCAATTTAAACATGATCGCTTCCTTATAATCATCCTCTGTAGGATCATTTTTAAGGATACAGATGGAGTTTCTTAAAAGGTTTTTGTTAGTAGACATATTACACATGAGTATTTGTAATTTAGAAAACTTAACCCCAGAAAGACTAAGGGGGGGGGGGAAAGGGGGTGTTAATTGCTCTAGCATGCAGATGAGTCCCTGCCTAACTTTTTGAGGGCTTTCGAATGATGAATACAATTTATTTTTGAACCACCCTTTATATTATTATTATTGATTGTCGATTTTTGACTCTTATAATCAAAACAGCATTTCGAATCATTAAAATCGTGATTATAACTCTCAAAAATATTATATTGATTCCAAATTTGGTACACACATTGGAATTATGGTTACGTATTATAATCCTGAATTTATTTGAATTCAGATCACGTTTACTCTATAATCCGGATCTGATACACTTTTGATCTGGATAAAAACTAAAAATCGTGATTTTGGACCACTGGAGTAAAATTTGCGTCCAAAATTGCTTACGTTTTCATAAATAGTAATTATACATTAAAGTCAAAATTTTCAACAATTTTAGATATTATTACTATGTGATCTGGATTACTCTATTTTATGATCCAGATCACTGGTTGAAATATCTACAAGTATCTACAGGTATAATTATATTTTTCAGAGTGGTGAAAAATGAATACAGTAATCCTGTGTATTATATATGGTTCTTTTTGATGATCCGTTTTGGATAAAAAGAGTGACCAACAATTAATTACAATTTTGAATAGTTTTAAAACTTGTTTCTAATCTGAAGAGTATTTTTTAGTAATAATATATTTATGTTTTTGATATACACTTAAACTAAAATGCATAAAAATACACATATATAATACAGAATTTTTGTTTTTTACGTTGATGTATTTTCTCAATATCTTTGAGAAATTTGATTTTATGGTGATATGTTTTCCATTCAGAAAATATACATGGTTTCTTTGTAGTTTTTCTGTCCTTGTAAAGATATAATATGTAAACCAAAGTATTATTAAATATTTACCTTAAAATGTATGATAAAAAAGCTTTTGTATATTTATAAAGCACAAGTAAATTATAATATAAGACTTTGATAAATTTTTACATTAACATTAACAATACTTAGTTATTGTAGAGGATGATTAAAAAACTTCTCAAAAATAAAAAGAATTATAATACTATATATTTAAAGTAAATAAATTTAATAACACAATCATTATTATTATTGTTTCAAAATATATGAATAACAATGTTGAAATGTTCACTAGATTAAAAAGAGATTATATGGATAATTTTCTAATTCTGTATTATTACAATTACATATCAAATTAAATAGTTTTGCTACAAGATATTATTTTTGAATAGTTATGAAAAAACTTTAAGTGAATGAAAGTATAGTATAATTAAGATGTTAAAAGAGATACCAAAGAAATAATTATTTTAATATCTATTTTATGCTTATGAAAATTAAATAATTTTTCAAACTTTTTATCAATGGCATTATAAAATCTACATGTTCAAAAATGTTATCTGCATTTCAATTTGCTAAAAAAATTCAAAATATGTGAGTTACAGATAGCTTTGGGAATTTCAAGTTGACAGAAAAAAATAATTTACATCAGTTTATGAATTTTATTGAGTACTTTATTATAATAATACTAGTCGACAATGAATTTTATGTTATATTAGTTTAGTCAATATATAAAGCAAAATAAAGTGCAGTTTTATTATATATAAATACACTATAACAGACCATCAAGATATACATTGTTTGTTACAGTATAACAGACTGAGCTTCAGCTAAATATTTCATAAGGTTGATTTTTCTCAATATTCTTTTTTTTTGGTTCTAAATGGTTTGTACACAAACAGGCTTTTGCTTCCATATTACTATAATAGAACAAAGAGCACACAATGCAGTAGACACAACCAAGACAACAACATTATTGTATTATATTAATTGAATTTATAGTCTACCAAATTTGTTAAAAGCTTTAAAAACAAACCATTTAAGTTAGGTAGGTATGGGGGTGGATGCATTTGCAGCCCTGTTATATCATAATCCTTGACAAAAATCAATACATTTACATAGACTTTTACAAGAAAATATAAAAATAAAAGTTTTATAATAAACTATATTATATCAGTAAACGATTAAAATGGGTGATTTGGACAAATCAGGGTAATTCAGGTTCCAAACGTTTTCTGCTGTTTACTGATAAATAGGCACCCACTGCTCATTGATTAGTGCATAAACTGGTTAATTAGGTAGGTTGGTGGAGTATTCAGTATTTTTAAGCTGTGGAATTTATCCATTGAATGCAGATGAACCACTCACTAAATTATCAGGCTCAAATATGAGGCTCATTTTCGTCTATAATATCTATTTCTAATTTCAGAATTACCAACAGTATTACAAAAAATGACAAAATTATTTTCTAGGACTTAAAATCATAGTCATACAGATAAACAGAAATCAAATCAATATGAGTTGTCATGGCTACACAGTAAGCATAGAATATAATCAGCATGTAGCACTCAACATGTATGGATTTTTAAGCTAAGAATGCATTAAATAATATTTAATATTGTGCAGTAATTGTTTAAAAAAATAATTTTACACATGTCAATATATTTTTTGGTGTAAAAATTCAATTTTGACACATGAAATTCGTATTTGACATGTTTCCCTACCAACTCATAAATGCCCCATTTTGAAACACCAAACCCAGCCTGCATGTTTCTTAATTTACAAAGAATAGTCTTACCACAATTTAATGAGGCTATAAAAAAGTCTGAAAATATAAATAATGTATAAAAAGCCTGATAATCTCCATAGACAAAGTCTTATATATATAGGAAAAATCTTAAAATTGAAGACCCTTTTTATCTTGGAAAAACCTGAAAAGCCTTCCATGCCTGATGTATATTTATTGCATAGCTTGACAATTTGTAAGAATGTGTTGATGGGAATAGTGCAAAAAAGTATTCAAATATTATAATATACAAAAAAGATACAAATATTTTTTTCAAGCACATATCTTAAAATTCCATGACATTTCCAGGACTTTTTCATTATTCAAAACATTCAATGACTCACTCATTGATACAATTATAGAAATACAAGGGCAAAATAGGCCTCTGAGAAAGCAACATGGTGCTGCTAAGGTTGTTGCAGAATGGCTCATTACATCTATACAGCTTCGACATGATAATGCATCCAGTTTTTTAACATCAATTCAACAGGAGGGGAGGTTCATCCACTTGACATATGCAGGTGCAATCAATAGTCATGTAGTCATTTAAGAGCCTTTATTTCAATGTTTAGTGTGTGACTTTAATACATTTTGCATTGCTGTAATCATATTGTAATTTATGAAATTATATTGTAAAAAATACAATAATACAACACCTTTTCTTTCTGGATAAAAACAGTGCCTTTCTTTTGAATAAATTGTATAACTGTCCTATGAACTTTTGAAAATGCTTTATTCCTGCAGTTCATGGAAAGGTTTAACTGCTGTGCAGAGTCAAAAAAGTAAGAAAATGTGGCCCATATATATAGTTATATTTTTAATTTGTTTATGTATGTGAACATTATCAATACACACATAATAATGCATATTTAGTAACTATAAATATAAAAATATTTATACTCTCATTTCATGTATTCTTATATATATATTATTTTAAGTTTCACACTGACATTTTATGTGATCTTTGTTAATTTATATTATTAATTACAAGTGAATTTCATAAACTAATGTACTAATATATATTTTTTTGATTACTATTTATAGATAGTGCATATGTTTTGGATTATATTACATAATTGAGAAGCCAGGAATAAATAACATAAAGAGAATTTAGTAAGGTATGAGTGCCAACTATACCACATGCATTTTCAACAGTGTGGGGAACAGATTTAACTTAAAGAGAATGTAGTAACAGGGCTGTCACTTTTTTGGCTATTCAAATTCCCAGAAATTCCAGGATTTCATAAACGTTTTAAAATATAATAATCTATAATATTAGGCAAAAACAACTAAGATTGATCCAGCCAAACATAAATCTTTTGCAGAAGTAAACAATTTCATCACAGACCCTCTAGTAGGCACCGCAAAACTTGCCATTTCTCTTTCCATTCCTGGAAAAAACATATAGGATGACAAGGACACTTTTGGGAAAAATTGTAAAAGCAAAAATTAAGATGCTACTCCCAACCACCAGTTGCAAAACATCAGTTTGACCTCAAATGCAAATCTGAAGGATTTACAGTATGGATTTGTAATCACCAATGCTAAGCGAAACACATCTGCATCTCCTTGTCAACTCCAACATTTTCACAAAGAATGCAAGAGATTCCTTCCTTATTTAATGTCAAAGTTTCTTGTCAAGAGTCTTGGTCGATTCTCCTTGGTTCGAAATATGGATTGTTTAGATCCATCAGTGGTGTGTAACAAGAAGGTACTGGCACTCGAGATTAAATTCAAACATATGCTAGATCTATTTGTTGCTGGAGGAAAAGTTTCTGCAGAGGAAGCTGATTGTATTCATTGTCAGTTCTTTACCTTTTTGGATGATCTTGAGGTAAAGTCACACACGAAGTCTGCTGCAGATTTATTTGAATCACAGAAACAACTGGACGCCTTCTATCATAAGATACTTGTGAACAAGATTGCATACACAAACCTTTGATGTTTTATTCGCAAGGCACTTTTTTGAGTCATGGTAAGGCCGGTGTCGAATGCAGTTTTAGCATCAACGAGAACATCTCAAGATACAATCCTCTGGTTGGTTGTTGGCTTGCATTTGGACTACTGTCCATATTGCCCAGTATAGTGACCAGTCATCTCGATCATTATGAGGACTTAAGAGCATGTTGAAATTCTCCTCATCCAGAATAAGGTCTCTAAGAATTTTGACACAGTGGGGGATACAATCATTGCAGTGAAGGAGATGTGGCAGATGGTCTTATCTTCTAGTTGGAAGTGGCAGAGGACTTTGCTCTTTTCCAATGTGGTGTCTTTATTCTTTGGCTAAGATAATGTGTCCTGTTTTGATTTGGGAGATTGTGGTATATTTTGGTTGACTACCTTTGCAGTAGTTGAGAGGTGTGAAGAATGAGACTATCACTTTAAGAATGTTGGCAGACATTGCATCATCCAGCAGGAAGTACAAAGAAATACAAGATAGGTATATTGTTTTCCCATAGTATTCAATGTTTTTACTTATCAAAGTAATTCATGTATAAATAACATACCTATTTAACCTACCCAATATTTATTTGGATAAAGAAATTGGAAGATTGAAAAAAGCAAATACTGCTAAATGATTCGAGTTGGAGAGTTTAAAGAAGCAGAAAAAATGATTGCTGCAGACAACACCAACCTTGTGCAGAAGAGAAGGCTTTCCAACTGAGTGAGGAGACAAGTTCTACAGGATCCGCATCTATTTTTAAAGCGGCTCATATGCTTACCCTTTGCTCCAAACTTTTATGTGGTTTATTGTCTATAACATAATTCAAATTGTTCTTTTTATTTGGAAATATAATTTTTCGACTTTGACATTTACATTAATATTTGATGTGATAATAGTGTGATTAGTTATAATCGTAGAGCAGTGTATTTAAATAATTTAATAGGAATTAATATTAAAAGTATTAATATTATAAAAAAAATTTATGAAATCCAGGAATTTCTGACAATTTGAATAGCCTTAAAAAGAGACAGCCCTGATATTCTGTAGTTAAAAAAAATATAATTAAATTCATCTGCATCAAAATTAACAGCATAAATACAATTTAATAACATTGCGGACAAATTTTATATAGAATGCATTTTTTGTGATGACACAAGGAGTCCAAATTACTTACTTAGTCTTACTGATTAAAAAGAATAATAGATTAAAGAAAGAAGGATACATGATACAGGCATGGGATTGGACTTCCAGAAAAAAGCCTGAAATATATTTTGGAACAAGAAGTCAGAAGGGGTGTTTTTTTCTTCAAGTATCTTTGTTTGCATTGCTTACAAATGCATTCCTATATAATTTCTGGAATAGATAGGAAAAATCTATTATAAGTCATGTATTAAGTATATTTTAAGAACCTAAGTCTAATTGCAGTCTATTGTTAATTTGAAACTAATAATTAACAATTTCCAATCTTCCCAAACAATAAGAGATGAAAAGTTGGTCTATACCTATCTATTTATATTCTATAAAAACATGTAAATATTGATATCAAATAAAATATATAATTAATAATAATTCATTTAAATACATAAATTCAAATTTCCATACTATTCCCGAGATTCCTCCAAAATAACTAGATTCCCATATTATTAATAAAATGAAACTTCCATATCAATTACTGGAATTCTAACTTTGTGACAACCATGTATTAGGGTATGGTTACTCCAGGGTAAATGTAGCCTTAATAGAATGCACATTCTAAATATGGAATGAAGGACAACTATACCCCTCTTTTCTTAGTAGGTAGGGTCTATATTTTAAATTTATTAGTCAATAGTTTAATATAATAGTTATTAACTTATTGTAGTATGTGGGGTGTAGATTTGATTCTAGACTCTTTTTTTTTATTGTGACATTCTTTTAACCTTGTTAAAATTGCACTTTTTTGGTTCAAAAATCATTGAAATCGGTAGAAAACTAACAAACAAATAACTAAAAACTGAAAACAAATAACCAATAGAAAATAACTAACAAAAGGAACATCAAACAACAAACATTAAACTTCATACAACAAACACAAAATCTTATTAAACTAAAAATAAAAAACTTAAATTTAAAAACAAAAACTTATAAAAAAATAAATTTTTCAATCTTCTATACCAAATTTCAGAAGGAAAGCGTAGATAAAGGGCTTAGAAAAAAGTTAGTTTTTATGGTCTATATCGATTGTAATCTTTTACATAAAATAACAATCTTTTTCACTTTAAAACTAATTTAAACAAATCTAAACAAATGTAAGATAAAAAAACTAAATTAAACATATCTAAACTAAATTAAAATAAACTAAACAAATCTCAACTAAGCTAAACTAAGAAGAACAAACTAAAAAAAATAATCTAAGTTAAGCTAAATTAAGCTAAATTAAATTAAATTAACTAAACTATATAAACAAAATTAACCTAAGATAAATTAAACTAAAAAACTAAACAATTTTATTGATATTCTGGATATATTTTAATTTTATTTATTTTTGTGATTTTTAATGTTTTTCCATGTTTTTGATGTTGAAGGTATGGTAGGAGAAGGGCCTTGGGGTTAGAAATAAGATTGTTTTTAAGATTTGTGTCGATTTTTAATCTTTTATTCTAAAGTTTCTAACTGAAAGGTGTGACACTCGTCAGTTTACCTCTTGCTTCACACTCATAATTTATCAATGTTTCACTCTTCATCATATGCAATTTTTTGATCTTATCATTTTTGTGATTTTAATATGTGTTTAATGTGGTACCAAAATCATTATGTTTTAATACACGCACACAAATCAAAACTCTGACTATTGCTATAGGAACATTATTTTATTTTGAATTTTTGAGATTATACATTAATTAGAATGAAGTTTATTGATTATACCATAAGTAAATTTTATGTTTCAGAATTAATTTGTTAAAGGTATTTTTAAAAATTGATAAATGAAATAGAATAGACATTCTGAGGTGTTTTTAATGTTGACTTAAAATAATACATATACAATTAGCCAGTGCTTTGCACATAAAAAACACTGGCTAATTGTATATGTATCATTTTAATTGTTGTATATTTCTATATCCATAATTATATAGAAATGTTCTACATATTTGTATACATATTACTTAATGATTATTACTACACATATGGTAAAATTGATTAAAAATAAATTCTATTTATTAACATTTTTCACCAAATAATTGCTGGATTATTTTCAATAATAAATCAATGCCTATCAATCAATCAATCAATCAATCAATCAGTGTTCCCTTTGCTTTGGGTCAAATGTTTAGATAAAAAGTTTTTTACAATAGAATTTTTCAAGGATGAGTCATTTGAATTTTTGAACTAGTACGTAATTTATGGAAAGTACGTAATATCCCGGATTAAAGTAAAATGCATTAAATCAAGGGTTTATCCCGGCCGGGACAGCCTTTTTCTAAATCCTGGGTTTTTCACAGAATCCTTGATCAGTGGAAACCCTGTTATATATTGGTAACATGTATCTAACAATAGACTATGACTTACATATGATGTAACTTAACTTAATGTAATTTAATATATATATATATAAGGATAAAGGTACTCCGGAGCAGTGTTAGAATATAAGTAATCAAATAAGCACAACTGCTCAAATAACAAATTATGATGCCAAAGTTCAACTTCATAAAAGCAAAGTAATGTGAGACAGGAATTTGTTTAACCACAAACTATCATGAAGCCAAGGGTATGTAGCTAGATTCGAACCGCAGACCTACTGGTTTGTAGGCCAACATGTTACCACTATGCTACACTCCCTTTAAAACTTCAGCAGATAGTAAGCATTATTAAGTCTTACATCTTCACAGCAACACTGGATTATGTTACTACTGTCTAAATATCGGAGTAGAGAGAGTCTGGCTCAAACTATTAAATAATAAGGATAAAGGTACTTTTAAAAAATAATAAAAAATTCATGATTTCCTGGCATATTGAAATGATTTGTTGATACAAATTGAGGAGCAATATGGACTAGTGCATTAACAACAGAATGAATCGCACAACTTGTAGTGGATTTATGTACTCCCAGTGTGTCTCCAGCCACCTGCTGAAAACACCCACTTGCTAATGAATTCAGAGCAACACAAATCTGCTGTTAATGAGTTTTGCAATTATTTTTATGTGAAAATAGACAAATGCAGCTCTAGAATATTAGTTTATTTAGTCAATGATGCTCATCCAAATCAAAATCATTCATATAATTCAGAATCTGTATAGATATCAAAGCATGGCCTATAATATATTCTATTCATCTGTTGTGTGAGTTGATGGAAAATCCACTAGCTAAAAATATATGTTAATTTACTTGGACTTTCCAAACAATAAAAATATTTTGAATTTTCAGCAAATAGAAATATAGTAAATATAGCATATACATATATCTTGATATAACATGTTAAGTATCATATTTGTTTTCATATTATTTCAAGTGTGTGTATGAATTAATTAGTTCATTATAATATATAGCTAATTAAATACCAACTAGTATATAAACACCTACTATAAGGGAAGTATTTTAACTTATTTTCATATAATACATGATTATTGGCATAGCTATGTATATATTTTAATATCTGACCTAGGTTAGGATAATTTGGTGCAAACCAAATATCCTATGTTAGAAAATGACTAAATTAGGACAGCTTTGTGCAACCACCCTAATGTAAGATCCTAGTTTAGTCAGGAAATAAGGATAGGAAATGTCAACTTTGGTGCAACTGGGCCCAGGTAGTTAAAATTTTATTAGATGGTTAGGTTATCACATATATGGATACCTGATTTTATCAATTTAAAGAAAAAATTACTCTTTTTGTGATTTCTCAATATTCATCATAATTTTAGTATATTACTTCATAGGGATGTATTTTATTTTATTAATTTAAAGAAATAATAAATTTTTAAAGTGATTTTCCATTATTGATCATGATTTTAGTATATTACCCTATAAAGAAGCATCAGAGTTTAGTGAATTTTAGTATGATTGAAAGTTATTTAGATTTTGGATAGTAGTTAGTGGGGGATTATCATAATTAGTAGTGGGAGATTATTAGTTATTGACATTGCCTTTGTATTATGTGCATATTAATTCGTGTTAATCAGAAAACCAAAAATGAAATACTAAACAAAAAAGAATCAAATTTTACTAAGATTTTGTATGGAAGCAATTTAGGTGATCCTGCAGAAGTCGGCTGGCTATAAATTAAATATTATAAAACCAATAAAATCGATAAAAAACAATCTTATTTTAAAAAAGCCCATTTCCCACACCTTCTTGATTTTACAGCTGACTTCTGCAGAATTGAAGCTGTATAAGTATTGGGGAGTTTAAAATTTATTTATGTGTGAGGATTATAACAGTTACAGGTATCAATTTATTGTTTAAAATGATTGATAATTTCTTTTCACAGATTTTATCAATCAAGTATACTCTCATATATTATATAAGTTACCATTGAATAAGAAGATTTCATTTCATATCAAGGATGCATGCTAGTTTTTTCAGACATGAATTTTTTTCTTGGCATTATTACAGACGAGATCTAATTTGTAACAGCCATAGAAAAAAATCATGTTTTCAGAGATGACTGACAAACAATAAATCATGTTTACAAGTCTACAAAAAACATATGTGATGAGCCAATCGGAATCTACTGGAAAACAGAATTATTAAGATAGTCCTGTCACCACAGGTGTGATAACCGCTGGTAAAAGGTTAAAATGATTAGGATTAGATTTACATATTTATTACGACTTAATGCATTTCAATATATTGTGTAAAAATTTCTGTAAATATATTGAAAATTATTAAATGAATTGCATTTGTATGATGACAGCTAATATTGTAGCTCTGATGGATTTAATACTAATCGAGTAACTCACAAGTCATTTACGAAAGTAGAAAAGTTCTATCCCATCAAAGTTCATCCAAACTATCACAATTAGAGGGATTATAGCGATCATTGAGCTATTAT
This sequence comes from Vannuccia rotundouncinata, assembly GCA_034780395.1. NCBI lineage: Eukaryota > Metazoa > Platyhelminthes > Proseriata > Coelogynoporidae > Vannuccia > Vannuccia rotundouncinata. Next base: position 4,336 of record JAUZNC010003897.1, on the reverse strand, counting down.
TAGAATATAGATTTATAGTTATCACAAAAAATTATATTTATGTAAATTTTATTTAAAAAATTTAAGTTTATAAAAATAGAATAAATATAAATAATGTATTAATATGTAAATACGCATTTTTAATAATATGCTATTATTCTCCTTTTAAAGATAAATATTATTGTTTAAATTTATTTAATCTATTTCTATTAGTATTAACTTAAACACTAAACCGACAAAATTACAAATCAACATCTCATCCAACTTGGAGTTTAGTGGCATTTATGGGCTGTTCAAAAATGACGTCAGGCTGAATAGGGGAAGGGGAGTTGATAAATCCGTGACAAAGCGTGATGGAGGGGTAAAGTGGGTTTCGAAAATTGTGACGTCACAAAACATTCCTGTAAAAGCGGCATAGAGAAAGATATTAACTCTTTTGTATTATTGTCTCGTTTAAATTCATCAATTTACAGTTTATGCGGATTCACAAATTATTCGAAATAATGTCTGAATTTTGAGAGCTGTACTCAGACCTTTTTAAAGCATACTGCAATGCTTACCCTAATTTAGAAAAATCCATATGCCAAAGTGAGGTAATCGCCTAATTATGGAATGAAATAAAAAAAAATCGGTAGAAAATGTTCCACTAGCTGTCAGGTCTAAACTAGATAAGTTGAAAAGAACAGAATTAAAAGGAATTAATATTTAAAAAATAAATTAAGCTTTATACACTACTATATTTTCTTTCTGTAGTAATTAAAAATAGTAAATAAATGTAAATGTAAATGGCTACAATTTTAAAATGCGATGTTGATATAATGTAAAAATGCGATGTGGATATAATTTAGAAATGCAATGTTGATACAATGTTGCAGGAAGATTGGATGCAATCGACACTCGTAACACTGCTTCAACATTATATATGTCAACATTTATACAACATATATTTGCTGCAATGAATATTGCACTAGGGGGTATAACGGAGGGGGTAGAACTTAACGTGTCGTCTTTTCTGAAGGGGGTTTCAAAATTTGTGACTTTGCGTGATGTCAATTTGCGTGACGTCTTTTTTAAACAGCCCCTTAGCTCTCATCGATTGTGGTACGCCGTAAAAACACCAATGCCAAAAAAACAGAGGCTGGTCTAGCTCTCGTCCTGCCATATTAACTACCAGAGCTACGCAGACGTGACATGAGTCAACTATCTTTACATTGCACAAATTCTACAAATATCTCCATTTTTTTAACTACTCTGTTTATGTTTTTTTGATATCGTTTTACCATTTGAAGCTGTTCAAATATTATGTCACGAAATTTTAATCATTCCTTATTCTCCCATCCCCCTCGTCAAGCTGCGTTCCATAGTTCGTTTCTCCCCTCAAGCGTTACGTCACATGATGACTAACCCCCTTCCACTTCCCTAAAAATAAAACAATTTTTCTATTATTGCATGCTAGCTAATTTTCCTAAAGGACATTTTATTTCATAAAATTATGTAATCCACTTTATTTGCTCGACCATACTCATTTTGAGAGCTTTTTATGATTCACATACAGGATACATCATTACCGCAAATTAACACAATTACAATTATTCATGAAATTATTATTATTTATATTTTATAGGACGCATTAAAAAAACATCCAGGCCTTCGATTATTTTCCCGTTAACGTATTGTGTATATGGGTCCTCACACTGTACAGTTTATTGTTTTTTGCGGCTACAATTAAGGACACCTAAAACAGCGCATAATAAAAAATTTCATCTGCGAGTGTACAATCTTCAAAGTAGTTCCGTTCTGTGAGATCAATGACTGCAGTACTAGGCTCAAAGTTTTAACAGGTGGAATTGCAAGCCCCGTCACATCTAAATCGACACCCTCTACCAATCAAGAAATATGATCAACGTCTAAATCAAAAACTTAACACACAAATTCGCGTATTTAAAAGAAAAAAATCAACATGCATAGAACGGATCCGCAAAGATAAACTGAAAAAATGAACGTATAAGGCTGAAAAATTCTAGTCCGAGATAACATATCAAAATTGATTCCTGTGGGTCAAATTTCATTGATCTGCAAGAAACAAACAAAGATTGAGAATCAGAAAGATTCCCAAATCAGTTAATTTTTGTCAGTTATCCCAAAAAATAGCATATATTTACATTAACAGACTTTGACAAAGTACGATTATGTTATAATTATAAGAGGATTTTTTCAAGTAGTTTATAAATGCTGAACCTTTGTTTTATATAATTTTCAAATTATTTTTACACTTTGTATACACACACCCACTAAACTGTATATGATATCTAAAACTTTAGTTGAGTTTGTGAGATTTTGTCGATGAAGTTTCCTGCACATCATGCATCATTATTTTTTTAAATTTATTTTTTGCGATTGGTTTTTACAATTTTATATTACCATGTTTTGAACAATACAGTTCCTTAAATATTTACTATAGAATGTAATTATAATCAGTAATTATAACCATTATATTCACCATTTCTTTTCAAATAGAATGTATCATTACTATTATAGAATCTAGAAAATTGATTAAACATTTTAAAGAATTTCTTTCTAAATGAATTATCATGATTGACGATCGATCTTCCAAATTTATTCTAATTGATTATTAATTTTAAAATAATATTTTTATATTTTTAAAAATTCGTAGTAGTTCTATACTTTCTGATAAATTTACTTACTATATAAGTGAATAATACATGGTCATGGAATTAACAAAACCCTTTTAAATTTGAATTTCCATCTCACTTGCGTTACTTTTGGGACACCCTGTAGTATGGCGGACCAAAGGGTTCAGTCACGTATAACTCACTTATTTAATAAATAACTTACTTTGGTCCGCCATATTATGGTGTTATATGGTTTTGAAATCAAATTTTGAACTTGCATCAAATGGAATTATATTTAAATAACTTGAATAATATGCTTAAAAAATTGACAGATAAGTAAGTTTCAAAATGAAACATTTTATTTGGAAAAGATGTGTCACATTATGCGTTTTGGCCCCGACAGGTATCAATAACTACATTTAATAAAGTTGGTATTAATAAAATCTATCTCTCCTCTCTGTGGGCAATATTTTGAACAGTTACATTATACCATCCCATACTACTCACTCATATTTTCAATGGTTTTAGAAAAAAATGATAAAATCTAATTGCATTTTTCCCAATATTGAAACTAAGTAAGTTGAGAGAAAACATAATTCATTATTACCGTATTGTTGACGTATTAAAATTGAAAGATTCAAAATTTCAGTTTGCAAAAACAGTTACATACTTTATACGTTCAGCTTTGTGGCCGTTACCATATACCCTATATAGTAGTATATTATAACTAACTCATGAATATGTTGACGTAACATTTCACTGTATCGCGATTTATTTAATAGAAAAATAATATAAATACTTCAATGTCATTGGTTGCAAAATTACCAATCGGCGCCAGTTTTCAAATTTTGAAAAGGTCGTTTTTTTACCCTGTCAGATTTTTAATCCGACCAAAAGGGGAACTCCGATTCAAAATCTGTTGGAACCTCCCCCAAAGAGAATTTCATAGAGCACATCGGTCGCATAATTTTACACGATGTGCTCTATGAAATTCTCTTGGGGCAATAGAACAATATAAACAATAGATATAAGAAGTTAATAATTTTGCCGCGTGTGTTTTGTGATTCAGCCTATATTACTATTATTAATAAAATTTACATCTATATAGATGATTACATATTTACAGACGAATTATATATTACTTTTTAGTTTTAGTCTATTAAATAAATGTTATTGTTACGTATTGCAATAATAAATTCAAAATATTTAATATGAATTATATATATGTAGTCAAATATATTGATTTGATAATATAAAATTATTAACAAAATTACTAAATAGAATAATGATTATATATTAAAATAATAAAAATATTAATTATTAAATAAATATAAGTTATTTAAGTAGTATTTTTGTTGATACTTTTTCATGATGTTCAAATAATACATATAAAGTCAATGGATCGAACCAACAATAAAAAGGTATTCCGTACATGCTTTACAAATGAGTGAAGACAAATTTGTTTAATCAAAGAGAAAATCTTGTTTGTATCGCTTACGTATTATGGATAAGTCACTATGGAAAACAAAAAATTCCGAATCCACCAATTTTTTTATGGGAAACGATGGTATGAATAGTCGACAGGTAAAATATCCATGAGTGAATTGATTTGTATCAATGTTATGAATAGAATTATTTTGCCCTCCTGGGGGCCGTTGCATAAAAATACTTAAGTAAAATTTCGTACTTAAGTATTTTTTAAGAAAATTTTAATGACGAAGTGT
>JAUZNC010003896.1:53335-81409 GCA_034780395.1 Vannuccia rotundouncinata | reverse complement strand
TTGGAGATGTGTCAAACAGTGTACCAGCCAGACTTGCTTTGTGTGTGGAATTTAATGGGGAGCATTTTGAACATGACGGATAAACTTGTTTATATTGTATACAACATTTCATTACACTAATATATTTGTTATTAATAATATTTTGTATCACATTATATCTTTATATAATTCAAAAATTAATGGATAACAATCGGGTGTTACTTCTGCCTCACCCTGTGTATATATAGTCAATATACTGTCCATTAAATAAAAAAAATCCATTTTACAAATTGAAATATTACTCATATATGCCGTTTAAAATAGATAGATACAGTCACTGAAAATTGAAACTCATAATATTGAATGTAATTGTCAATATAATTATATTTTATTATATTCTCTATAATCTGTTTAACAAATAAAGAAAAAAATTTAAGTACAAACTATATCACTCTCATTAAGAGCACCAAGATGCCTACAAATGTGTTATTACTTTATAAAAGTAAACAAGATACATAGAAAAGTAGCCAAGCATTACAAAATTTCCCTAAAAGAGTTTTATTTTCTGAAGAAGATATTACACAAATTTTAACTCAAAATAAAACTTGTGAAAGTCGAGTAAGGTTCAATTAAAATTTTAATTATGGAGCGTCATGTTTGGGGTATTAATTAGTTGTGTTGCTATAGCAACAAGACTCACCGACTTCTTAGCAGCCTCCACCCGAATCCTCTTCACCTTGCTCTTGACCGAGTCTAGATCCAGACGAAGGTTTTCCAAGGTTCGGCGCTCCTTCTGCAGATTCAAGAGTAAAATGGGGAGTGAAATAAAGAGACAACGTTAACGCGTTGTATGGCGTTAAAGTGGAATAAATTAAAAATAGATGTGTTTCGAAAATATCTTTTTAATATACAATGACAAGAAAATTTTCGTAACTACAGTTCTGCTCTTGTGTGAATTTCTGAAAATTAAGGAGCATAATATGCAAAAGAGAAATGGGTATAAATTATGTCTGCAACTAGAAATTAATCATGTAAAAAAAGTTTACCAAATATAAAAATGGACTGGAACGGTTTGCTTAAAAACACAAATTACAAAACTACGTAATTAATCGTAAAAAGTGTTATACTAGCAAACAGAACACTTTTAGTATCAGAGCCTCGTGAACCTTAATACACATATGGTGCGACTATTAATTTTTTAGATTATAGATTAGAAATCTTATAACACACTTTTCGTTACAAATACAAATATTAGAACCTTTACATATTTCTAAATTTGGAGCAGTGTGCTAGAAGGAATTATAGACAATGTGTTGCATATTGATTATAATAAATCAATAATGAAGACATGTAAGGAACATGGGTAACATATAGTTTACAAAAATTGACCAAATTAGTTGCTACTAGTAGAGAACACAGGAAATCTGTCAGGAATAAACTGCGTCATACAAATAAGTATTTGATGAATGATATTTTATATTGTTAATAAGAATATAAAAAAAAACTTTCTTTTAACTTATATAATGTAAATCAGTTTACACGAATATCAATTTAAAAGACGACGGATAAGGATAGCAAAGAACAATCAAAGATGTGACTAAAAACTCTCCCACCCCTAAATAGTAGAACAGTAGAAATTAATTAAAATCTATTGAATTTAATTTTACAAAGTTGAAGTGGTTTTCTGAATGACAATTTTTATACAATATACTGAAACATTCAAACCTTTGCGTCGGGAATCCTAACAGTCCTTATAAACAATATAATTAACTAACTTTCAAAAACTTCAGCATTATTAATAAATTATAGCATGGAACACAAAGGAAGTAGTGAGGTTAATCATGTACATTGCGCGGCATGCATAATTACAAACTCCAATTAGATTTGTCGAAAACCAATGTATAACGAAGAGGGTTTTATAGCGAAATAGATGACTGACTATTATTTTAGAGTGCCACAGTATGTGTGTAGGAAGCTACTTAAGCATTTGCGTTCATTCTGTGATGGAGCTGTATCTTTCTCAATAGCATAGCCATTAACTGGGTTATCTTATTTATAGTATAGAATATGTATAAATGAGAAAAAAATTATTGATTAAGATGATTAAATCGGAAACGAAAAATTGAATCCAAACTATTGACTACACTCGGAAATATGGCATATTATTTCGTCTGATTGTATGATGTACCAAGTTCATGCAAAGACACGAAACACTACATAATTGTGCCGAATATTGTCATGAATAACAGCGTCAAATAAACGTATACCTAAGCGTTCATTTAAATGATTCATAATTATAGTTAGTAAATAGTAAACTAACATGGTAGCTATACAGTTTCTAAAGAAAAGTTGCCTATATAGTGAACGATTATAAGTTATGCTTTAATTGCACCTAAACACACGAAAACAATATTTAAATCATTATCAACCAGCGAAACAAAGTTCAACTCGAATTTTAAAATTATTAACATCTAAATTCAAATATAAAATGTATAAATCCAGGAAATGAAATGTTAAAACATCAACATTTTTTTATACAAATCAGCTTTTTTCGTTTGAATTATTGATATTATTTTATTAAGAATTATTTTAACCCAAATTATTCCTTGTTTGATTTTCCATTTGCTCTAAGGAATAATATAACCAGTTTTTATCTAGAGTAATCATTAATACTATTGACTGATGGGTTATTAAAATGACTCCTTAGGACAAATTATTTTTCAATCAATAGTAAGGAAAATATAAAACAATCTGTCATGAAACAAAATTGTTTTATTTAAATTTATCTACCCGAAGGTGTCCTCATTCTTGTAAGTTGAAGAGAAGGACGCAACAGACATCCGTGCACGAGATACCGAAATGAATGTTTCAAACCAAAAAGAGTAAAGCTTGTCTACTCCCCCAAACCACACGAGTTGACATAAAAGCATTGACGGAATGTGAAGCTTATGGATAAAAAAATTGCAATTTTGTAAGTCAACAATAAGTATTGGTGAGTAAAAGGGAAAAATAAAACCCAAAGATAAGTATTAATTCTTACTTTGCGAGCAGCTTTTATAATCCTTAAATCTGTAATTTAGTTCGTATATAGTCAGAGCAATATACTTAGTTTGGGGATATATATTTAATTTTAGCATTGGTTTCAAATCCGTTGGAGGCCCACTCTATGCTGTTAATCTATTTCTGTATAATCGATTAATGACGACTTATATTTTTTAACTAATCAAAATGTATAAGTACTTTATTATTGAAGATATACTAAACATGTTAACGATTTCTAATGTAATTTAACGCCCTGAAGTCAAATCTGTTGGAGGCCACTCTCTATCTTAGTAGCGTTTTTCAGTATCATTTACGTTGTTTAATTTAAATTTTCTGGACGACACTCTCTATATTAGTACCATTTTCTGTATAATCCATTTGAGACGTCACCACATATACGACGTCACATAATCTCAAAACAAGGATTACATATGATAATTTTTTAAAAAACCTTTTCATTGTAAATTAACGTGCCGAATTAAAAAATATGCTGGATTCCTCTCACTAACCAAATAGCATTTTTGATTATTCTTGATAATGACGTCATCAACTACCTCTATTAGTAATTAAATGAATGTAAGGTGAATAACAAATTGTCAGTCAAATTTTATATTAACAGAATTCTATACAAACCAGAACCTTTTGTTTCAGGAACAGCATGCTATATATTAATTTATAAGTTTTACATGAACTGTTAATAAGATTCCTTAATTCAACAGGAGCAGGCAATGGGTGGAACAAATAATGGTACAAGCTTATATTGAAAAATTTGAACAGAAGATCAAGAGGATCAATGGACGGTGCAGAATACTATAACATTACCTGGAAGAGAGAACGAAACAGATTTTCAAAGCTTGCTTTAGTTGGTGACAGCATTTTAGTTGCATTTTTTCAATTTCTGTGCGTCTTATACATCAAAAGTATGAACGGTTAACACTACTCTAAATTTTTCTTTTGGTACAAAATTTCCAAGCTTCAACAAATTCTTAAAAGTTTAGCTTTTTAAAGACTGTATAGCTTTTCCTATGTTAACAAATGAAGATACCAATGCATGAGCAACAAGGACAATAGGCATATTTTTTACCTTGAATACTTTGAATTAAAGATTAACGAATTCATAGAAGTATGCTGTCAATAATTATCGATACAACTTCAGAAATCTTACGCATGAACAAATAAGGGGCAAGGATAATTAGAACGTCGGTGTTATCAGAAATTATGCTGATATACTTTTTGTCTTATATGTTGACTACATCGATCATATCGACGTCCTCTTATTCGTGAAGTAAACTAATTTGCTGTTATCATGTGAGTCTCCTTGAAGTATTATTGGTTGCGAATAAAGGGTTAAATAAAAAGTGAAGTATTACAACACATTTTTACGTGGTATTTCGTTTAATAAATTGTTATATTGAGATTTAGAAATGATTTTAATGGATTTTTCTTGAAGATTCTATCTGTCAAAGTATCAACGGTAAAAATGGACGGCAGTCAAACTTATTTATTAATACTAATTTGGGAATTATATGAATCGACTACCCACTAAAAAGTCTAAAATTATCAGTGTACAGATTTTAATATAATAATGAAAAACTTAGACATCTTACTACCATGAAGATATATCATTAGAAAAAAATTTAAATTCAAATAAATAACTTGTGATGCAAATAGCATTTTTAGATATTTTACAATTGCCAAAGAGCGCACATTTTTAATCAATATTTAGAACATCAGAAATGAAGAATTCTGAAAGATATTAAACACTGCTAAACAAAACAAAAAAACATTCGTGGTTATCTACATTAAACAGATGCCAATTTTTTCAAGCTTGGGCAAGGTTTGATTTAATAAAGGAATTATGTTCACAGGCCAACAGAACTATTATTAAAGCGAAGAGAGTTGGAGGAAGGAGAGTGAGACAAAGATATGTGTCCAATTATTTAGTAGAATGGCGCAAACACGTTGTAATCTGAAATAGTTATAAACATTATTGCTATGTTCTGAAGAGTGGTGTTATATACATTTGAATATTGATTTCGTATCTTTCTGGTTCAGAGGTTTGGTTTGGCTTAGTGTCGTAAAACCTGGTATCAGGAATGTATGCATGGTGGCTGTTTAACTCTGAACTGTTTAAATATTTAGATAGGAACTATAAGTGCCAAACATGAGTTAGTTTGAAGTATAGCTTAACACAGCGTTCGTTAGAGAGCTTTTAATTTGGAAACTATTTTTTCAGATCCGATTGTCAATCCTCAGCTATTATTGATAATTATCCATAATGAGAACAAAAAACATGGGGTATATGAAGTGTTCGTCAGAATTAATAGATTATGATTAATTTCCTTTATTTCGCATTAAGAGGAACAATATTCCTTCAATACAGTGAAGATCTAAGTTTTCGTTAGTTGATAATTAGCTATCAATTATGAAAGACTAAATTCGCTCACGTTGTGATAGATAGGGTGTATCTCTTTTTTAATGGAGTATAGGTTTTGAATATACTTCTACTGCGCACTTAAATATATACTTTCTTTTAATAGTTAAAAAGTGTAATAATATATTATATAAAACAAAAGATTTCAACACTACTTTGTTATAAAACAATAAGAAGAATTTATAATGCAAACACTTTCTACCACAATGGTGCATAAATGAAATTAAATTTTGAATTTATCATTTAATGCAACTGTATGAAAATACATCTTTAGAAAGGCATACTTCAACACCAGTATAGATTGGGGGCACAAGCAATACAACACAACAGGGAGACACATCTGGTAAAATGGAAGTCACAAGTTAACATGCTGATTAAAGCATTTTGGAGGCTTTTTCGGCGTCTACGTAAAAAAAGATAAATTTAAATTCTAGACAAATAAAAATGTTGTCAGTATGTATGTGTAATAAAAATAAATACTATTACTACATACTAATAAAGAGCAAATAACAAAAATCACAGAAACAAATATTGGTATAAGTATTTACAACAGTAGCTGTGGCCCGATTTTTATATTTAAAAGTAGATAAAAAAGATCTCGAGAGACGGAATCATAAAATAAATTGGTTAATCATAAAATTAAAAAGATAAATAACTGTGACATGTTCAAATGATATTCTTATGGAACCATGATTTATTAATGTAGATGATAACTGTACATTTCCAACAGGAATAATGTCGGCTCTTTTCCAGTGATTTATTATTATTTAACTTTTATCTAAATAAACAAAGTATCAAAAATAAAACAAATAGTTAACTGAACAGTATAAAATAAGATTTAGTGCTATCATAAGGTGACTTGATTATTATGATGAATTTATTAACAAGGCCTTTTCGAAAATATGTCAATAATATATCAAATATAAATATTTATATATTTTACATTATCTTACCTTTTTTTCATTTTCAAGCAATCTGTAAACTACGATGCACCAATATTTAATTGAACTAGCTACATGTCAAATATTCAATCGATACTTTGAAAATCAACATTTAACCGTGAATATAATATGTTGTACTTGTAAGTCATCTTATACAGTAACATTTAATTTACGTCCCAGAACTTTGAAAACAGTCTTAAATGAAGTCAAATTAAAACAGATAGGAGGCAAAATTTTTGAACAATAAAAAAATACGTGGTTCTTAATTATCTAATTAATTTTTTAAAAAAACTATTTAAAAAAGAATGCTCACCGCAATATTTTTCATATCATTTTCCAAGAAGTCTCTCAGTGGCACAAGAAAGTTCGCACTGACTTGGTGAATGTACTCACGCTGAGCCTGCCCTATTTTCTGTTCAGCCTGACCGCATTTGAGCAGAGCCAAACCTTGAAGAGGTAATCAATAGACTCGGATTTATTTTAAATATATTGGCATGGCTGTGTGTTTAGAACACAAACTATCATAAGACAAATAAATTACAAAGCTTTGAGCAGCCTCAAAGGAGGTGATGTATGTGCTATAGAACTTAAAGTGTGTGTTTCACAACTCACCATACGGGGTATTGGGACCCAGATCCTGACTGGCATTAATGAAGGTGTCCCCCAAATCCTCAGCCACATTGTTACGATCCCGCTTTTTCTTTTCCAACTTGTCGAAAACCAGATCCTCCATACGTGTCGCTAGGTTAAAGGAATGATATTTTATATTTATTAAAATATTCATTGAATATTATCTAGAAGGTAATTTTCGTACAAATACTGACAAGAGTTAGCTCCAATGTAGCAAGGAGAAATTGATATGAAAACCAGACGGTTGATTTGATAACATAAAACATTAATATCGCTGTAGATATATTCCTTACTTATCATACATTTTACCAATATATAGGTTAAAGTTGAGTAAAATTCATTAGTCATTAATTCTTATTACAAAAGACTTCTTTAATAATTAAAATGGACAAGTCGTCTACATCAACCATATAGATACAGAATGTGTGCATTAAATATGTATGCATTGATAATGCTTTATGTATACTAACAGAGACAGATGACATGCCATGGAATAAATTATTGATTTTTCAGATATATAATACCATTGTTCACTATTTATGGATAATACCATTTAAGGTTGCATATTGTGGAAAAGTATATAGTTAACTATTTCGATATTGATATTATAACCTTGAAAGTATATTTTTGTATCATTTAGTTGCATATTCTAATATGTTAATAAATGACATGTAAAGTAGTTCAAGATGACATTAAAATGTATTAAATATTATAAAAACAATACTAAATATATAATGACGATACACTTTATAACTTTAAAAGATTGCTGTCAATTGAGCTAAACAGTGCGAGTATGTATTTGCCTTTCAATACATTTCCCTGGTAAGTAGAAATCAAGAATATTTCAGGAATGCAAAGGCCACCAGCAAAAAGTAGTTAGTCATAAGTCAAGGATAGTATCGCCTATTCAATATTTGTAATATCTATTTTTGTTTGTGTAAGTCGTTAAATGTAGAGAAACTTGGCTATTGCATGAACTTTCATATATATATATGTTATATACCCTTCTTATGACATATATATATATATATAAATAGCTTTCTGTGTTCAGATAACGTGCAAATTAGTGTGAATAGCATACGAAAATATGATAATTAATAAATCAAATAACAGATATAAAAGTTACACAATTGTCAAAATGTTAATGCAAAAAGAAATTTCAACTAAGAAAACAAATAGAAAAGCGTTTTATAAATATTTACATGACAGTATTACTATCCTTCAAATGTTATATATATATATGTGTGTGTTTTCATATAAAATAATTTCCTATTATACAATAAATAAAACCGAAAAATATATATATATAAATAAAACCATATATAATCGATACCTTTCAGACATGAAGCCATATTTTATCATGTTAATTAAAATTATGGACGCCCTAAAAATTGCGATATGCAAATATAAAAGAAATTTTGTATAACGAGCGTCAGTACAGCAGTAAACTGTTTAATACATAATTTTTATATAAATACAGTTGTACGATTGACACAAACATAAAACATAAGAAGAATCTTATAACTTTAAAATATTAAATTGTTGGTACTGCTAAAATGATCGTCATTGTTGTGAATTAATTTATATAAGAATAGACTTGCACCTAGTCCCAACAATTTAAGTTTTAAACTCAATATTTAATATTTAAAAAATTTAAAAAAAGCTAACTGCTTAAAAAATGTAATATTTAGGTCAATTTAAATAAGAGAAAATGTTAATTCTTTTTTAACAAAGTAGTGTAATTTCTTATCGTGTTAGGATAAAAGAACAAAATTATATTTTTATATATTTTACAAATGAGTCAGAAGTTCAAATAAAAAAAATCATTTTTTGTGTCGTTATCTGTGTAGAAAATGTAAAAGATTATTTAATCACAATAAATTAACTTCTGAACATGATCATATAGTTATATTGATTGGATTTTATGTTAAATTCACAAAATGCGATTTTTTCACAATCGCCTAAACAAAAAAATCAACTGCGGATTCATATCTCTACCCGTATTTCGTTTCCTTTGCAGAGTCGCTATACCAACAGATATCTGAACATACCGATGTGAAATTAGAATAAAATTCACTTCCTGTGTGTGAACATTAAATATGGTCTGCAATAGTGGCAGTAGAAATAAATGTACTCAATCGATATGGCATGTCTGGCAAGCAATACTGAACAATTACAACCGAAGAGACATAATTAATATCTGTCCTAAGTGGCGGTAACGACTTCATAAAAAATAGGACTACAACTAAAACATGTTTCTAATTAATGAATCATCCGACACACAGACATTTTATATGCCATCATCAGATCATATTTAAATTAAACAACCTAAAAACCAGTATTACATATTTTATTTTGTATGAATCTTTTTGTTGTGAACTGAAATTTGAGAAACGCCATGAAAGCTAAGTCTTACCAGGATTTGGTTGAAGTACCGCCTCAGTAGCTGCAATCATTTTTTCGCTCCATTGTTGAGTTTGATCAGCTCGGAGAAGTAGATTCTCAAAATGAGCGTCATATTCAGTTTTCTCAGCCTGTCCTAATTTTTCTTCAGTTTTCTAAATATAAAATCAGCTATATTAATAAAAAATCATTTATTTGATCAAACAGGTATAGAACTATTACAAATAACAAAGGACAAATAAATGCATAAAAAATTTAAATCAATAACAAATATTAGCTTATTTGTATAAATTGAGCTTTTGTGTGCGCCTTTTGAGTATGTGCCTTTTTTTAATTGATAGAGGTTTAGGTTGTAGCATGTTTTATAAGCAGGAAAACATTCAAAATTTTCAAATTAATCTTAAAATATATGCATGACCTATTTAGATAGAAAAAATGTGATTAAAAAAAATAAGGATTAGTAATATATTTTTAATCTAAAAATGACTGCTTTAATCAGGAATTCATTCAAATTAAATAAAATAATTAATTAATTATAACAAGATAAAAATACAAGTTTTTAATTTTAAATAAATCAATATGGTGTAACACAAAAACAATTCACCAAAAAAGTACAAACTAATATTAATTTAAATTATATAAACAATTTCAAATAAATATATTGAAAATAATTAAAACACTTTTGAATAATGGAAGTATTTTTTTTCTCAAACAAATTTTCCCAATGATTTATTGTAATCCCTTTATGACAAATATCCATTTTACTTTGTCTATAAATATTTTGAAATTGTTTATTAGTTTTAATTTATATAATATTATTGACTAAAAATGCTTTATAACATATTATAATAAAAAATGAGCATTTTGGAATCCTCTTGAATCTTCTAATTTTTGAGATACAAGAAACTTAAAAACTAATTAGAACAATAAGGTTAATGACTACATTTTATTTTTCTATTTTGTACTCTTATACATGTTATTAATCAACTGTTTTTAAAACTAAATAAATCAGGATTATTTTTTATTTAAAAAATAAACTGACAAAATTAAAGAAAACAAAAGCTGATATGTATTGTAGATATTAGGGGGAAAAATTACATGCATTGTTTAAAAAGTTATTTAAAATTGAAATTATACAAACAAATAAATATAGAGTGTATATTTTCCACTATTTGGTAAAAAGGGTTGACATTTAATTTTATTTACATAAATTCAGGGGTAGCCCCAAAATGGGAGGGGCATGCTAGTCACAGGGCACCCTTTTAGTTTAATGTCATGTTAAAGTTACATCCCTGATATATGACCATATATTTTATAACCATACTATACATTATTATAAATGAATAATCATTCCCATTCCTTTACACTCCATATATGTATGAAGTCTTTAGAATTATGCATATAAACATATACAACTTTATTCATTTTTGGAAGTAGAATTCTTATCAGTATTTACAAACTATGAATGCTTAAATAACTCTTGTCCATACATTATACTAAATAATCAAAACAAATATGAAAGGCAAATATTTGTTAAGAACAATATAATTTATTTGATGCATTGAATGTAGACTATACTTCCTAGTTCTTTCAGTAAGTTTTACTTATTAATCATCTGATTTATCTAATTATCCAAATTTATTAACATTATATGTTTATATATTTATTAACCATATTAATTATTTTATATTGGCAAAATTATATCATAACTTACAATAGGTACATAACACATAAATTATAAATTGCATTACATGTGTTTATTGTTAAAAGTGTAATTTTTTATTTCCAAAATATAACAAATGGGTGTTTTAATTGAGCTGTGCATTCTTTCAAATTTTCGCAAAAAGCTAACACACTATCTCCAAAGTTTCAGTGAATTCAATACTCCAGCATCACATAATCACAAGACATGATGTATTGTAAGCCATTATACACTAAAAGTTTTTTCTCAGATGTATGAATTGGTAGTTGATACTTTCTAGGAATTGTCAATAACAATGTCAATTGGAACCTAGAGACATTCACCAAAGCTGGAGGTAATGTACATGCTATTAAATGATTATCTTTTCTGTTTAGCATCACTGTATGCTAATGGTCATAGAGCTACATCAAGCTGAAATTTATCAGAATATTCAAGAAATATGGATATCTGTGAGGCCAGTGGCATAGATACCTACTGGAGAAAGGGAGTGTTTATACATTAACCCACCATTTTGAAACAGATCTTTGACTATGCTACTGGTAAAGCAATGAACAATGTATCACAAATCCTATCTACTCTTTTAAAATTAACTGTTGATGTGGACAGGCCTTACATGCTTTTAATATTAATATATTTATATATATATATATATAATACATAACTTATATTCTTTAATTATTACAGTAAATGATATAAAAAAATGATATTTATTATTTAATTAAATATCTGACATTTTGAAGAAATACTATTCTGAAACTCACAATTGGGTACATTAAATAAATATTTTTATATTAATTTAAAACAGTTTTTCAGGTTTTAATTTTGTTTTCAATCATTTTTATTTGTTTGTAAACAATTAAAAATAAATTTTATTTAACTTAATTTTTAAAAGCTTTTAGTTACTGTCTTTGGGTTATAGTTTTTTTTATGATTGACTACTTAGATAAATAATGGTATCTATTTCTTTTGTATTTGGAATCTTTATAATTTTAAAATTTTAGAAAATAAAATATTATTAATAATAAGAGAGTTGAATAATTTAATTCTTTGGATCTACATACTAAGCTGGTTATTATAAAATATATGATTGCTTTAGTATTAAATAACATTAAAGATATATTTAAAAAGCTTGTATGACTATTATTCTAAGTTGGAAGAATATGTTAAATAAATTAATAAATTAAAATAGAAATCTATAACAAAAAAAAATTAAAAATATATTTGATATGGTAAAGATAGAATATATACAGAAAATTATTTTTATGAATAAAAATTTCAGAAAAAATAATAAAATAAATTTAAGATCACAATGTAATTATAGGAATTAGGATAAATAATAATACTGGTACATAAATTATAAAGATCTATGATAATATAATCAGGCTTCCTATGATTTATCTAATAATTTAAAATTAAAAGGATTTTTAAAAATTAAACATTAAAGACATTTTCAAGCAATTAGTGATTTGTAATGGTTAATTATAAAAATAATTGTATTAATAATTTATATCATATCATTGATATCAAATAGTATTTATATTAATAATATATAAAAACATATGAAATTTTGATATTTGAATGAACAGATCTAATATATAATTACATAAAATTTTAATTTATAAAATTTGAAAAAATTTAAAAAATAGCACTTGGGGATTCAAGTGTATGTGTACATTTTTACAAAGATTCAATGGTACTCAAATAACAATGGAGAGTGGGAACCCTGTATAATTTAGTCACATTATCTTCTATTAATTGCAAAAAATACTGATGGTGTGGTCACTCTGTCAATACAAAATTTATTTGTTAACATATGAGAACAATACTTTTTTACTTACCTGTACTGCTCTATTTAAAGCTGTGCCAGCATCAGAAACAAATTGTTTGAAATTCATTGGTAAAAATAAAAACGATTTGTTATATTTACAAATATTCGTTGATTCTAATCAATGCGATCGTTGTATTTCTTCAACCCGTCTTCAAAAAGGAAAAAACTCTTACAGTTCCTAACTTTGAATATATTAAATATTCCAAGTATACCTCTATTGACGCAGCAAATGTACTTTATTTATTCTATTTTATTTAAACAATAATTTAAAAAATTAATAATTTAATGAAATTATAATATATTCTATAATATTTAAAAAATAGCGGTTAATGAAAATATAATGTTACATTATATTACAAAATAAAAAACATTATTACTAAAACATCATAACAATTACCATATTATAATATTATAACTTTTTACATTATGAAAAATATTCTATCGATCTGGTCAATTCCCGACTACTGTAATTGAAATTTTCTATTTACAAATACTTAAAAATAATTTTTTAACATTTTCTTCAGAGAAAAATGATTACATATAATCAATATAGCTATAGTATGATTTTACACAGTATAATACCAATGCAGTCAAATGAGTAGTGTTCGTTGTTGTTCGTCTCACGCACAGCTGCATATCCTTTAATATGGCGGACTATGAAGACCATCTGTCTATATGTATAAAATACATTGAATAAGTATATTTTTGTACATATCCAAACATATCAACACATATTCGTACATATCCACACATATCTGTATACATATCCATGACATAATATATTCATATCCATACATATCAACGTTTGGGTATGTGGATAATAATTTTAGGTAATAATGGCAATATGCAAAGCAGGTCTGAAATTAAAAAAGAAAAATACAAATTTGGAATGTTTGAGATCAACTTCCTAGGTCACAAAATAACTTCAAAGGGTATCAAACCTGATGATGAAAAAACCAAGGCTGTTCAGAATTTTCCAAACCCAACAAACAATTAGAACAACTGCAGCCATTTTTAGGCATGGTGAATTATTTGGCAAAGTTCATACCATCCTATTCACAGACTTCAGCACCAATAAGAGAACTCTTGGGAAAAGAAATAAGCTGGCATTGGGAGGCTAATAAGCACAACACAGCAATGAAGAACTTGAAAGAAATGATAACCAATACTACAATGCTAAATTAGAAACAAAAGTCTCTACAGATGCATCCAAGGATGGACTAGGAGCAGTATTGCTCCAGAAGCATGATGATAAATGGTGTCCCATAGTTTATGCAAGCAGATCACTCACTAAGACAGAACAGAACTATGCACAGATAGAGAAGGAGTGTTTGGGGATGCATTTTGGAATAAACAAATTCCATCAATATGTATATGGCAAATATTTCATTGCTGAAACAGACCATAAGCCATTGATTCCAATATTTTCGAAACCTCTATGCAAAGCCTCTCCACGTATTCAAAGAATGATGTTAAGTTTACAAAAATATGAATTCTCCACAGAATATGTTCCAGGTAAAACACTTAATGTTGCTGATGCACTCTCCAGAGTAGGTAATGCGCCCTTAGATGAAACCATGAATCTGGAGTATGAGGTTTGTTCAATTGTAAACACTTTGCCAATGTCAGACAAAGCACTAAAAGAATTCCAAACAGAAACTGAGAAAGACATCACCTTACAAGAAGTCATCAAGCATGTACAAAATGGATGGCCCAAGGTGACTAATAATAACATGAAACAATACCAAGGTATTCAAGAAGAGTTGTGGGAGTCTCATGGATTATTATGGAGAGGTGAAAGGGTAGTTATACCAACATCTTTAAGGTTGAAAATAAAGAAGTTAGTCCATGAAGGTCACCTTGGTATTGTCAAGTGTAAACTTAGAGCCAAACAATCCTTTTACTGGCCACTGATGAATCAAGAAGTAGAGGATTATATATATAATGTGATAGTATATAGAGGATATATGTGAATGTATATAGAGGATATATGTGAATGTATATAGAGGATAATCTAAATGTGATATATGCCAGCAGTATTAAAACAGACAAGCAAGGGAGCCACTAATTTCACATGAAATTGGAAATAGTCCATTAGAAAAGATTGGAGCTGATTTATTCACATTATATGACCAAAACTATTTGTTTCTAACAGACTATTTTTCAAACTACCCAGAAGTCTGCCACTTGAAGGATACAACAGCAAAGACTGTAATACAGAAGATGAAGGCAACTTTTGCTAGATTTGGACTACCGAAAACAGTGATAAGTGATGGAGGTCCCCAATTCAAGAGTTTTGAATTCCAACAGTTTAGTTTAAAATGGGATTTCATACGCATCAAAAGCAGTGATCCGTATTACCCTAGAAGTAATGGAATGGCAGAACGAACAGTACAGACAGTAAAGAAAATCTTTAAAAAATGTCTAAAATGTAACGAAGATCCATATTTATCTCTATTTGCTCATAGATCAACACCTAAGGGTGCTGGACAATATATTCACCTAGTGAATTGTTGATGGGAAGAAGACTGAGTACAACGTTGCCGAGTGGAAACCATTCAGTCATTTTACATTCTAAGAAATTTGAAGAAAACAGACAAGAAACTGATAAATATAATCTACATACCAAAACATTGGAGAGTTTGAAACAAAATGAAATAGTGAGAGTTATAGACAATGGACATACATGGGAAAACAAAGCTAAAGTGATAAAGGAAATTCAGCCAAGGTCATACTAAATTGAAATGGAAAATGGAAATACATACACAAGAAATAGGCAACACTTGAAACCAACAAGGGAGAATTGGGAATCAGATTCAAGGAGAGATATTCAGGAACAACCTACTGAAGAAGAAATAATACCTCCAGAGAAAGAATTGAGGTAGAAACAAGAACCAGAAAAAGAAGTAACAAATACCACATATACCACAAGATCAGGAAGATTTGTATCTAAACCAAAAAGGTTTGAAGATTTGTGAATACTCATTCAGTTGGTGTATAAACTTTTGGATTAAACTTTGTGGATTAACTTTGTGTATAAACTTTTGTGAAAAAGGAAGATGTTATATATTGTTTTGTTTTAATTAATTAATAATTATTCTTCATATTAGTGATTTATTCAAATGCAAATAACGTCCAGGTAACTATTGCTGTAACTACTACCTTGTACTTAACTTCATAAAATATAAAGCTATGCTATGAGGCTGACGTATTATTCTGACGTATTATTAACATGGCTTTCGCTTTTCCTCTACAAGAATGGTTGAATAAAATTTTTGACATGAAATATAGTCAGAAAAAGATATAAATTAAACTTAATTTATTTGTTAACTATTTTGTTAAAAAACAAAGAATAAAGTAATCATTTTAATTTTTAAATTTATTTAGTTTTACTATTTTGAAAATTATTTTGTGTTTAAAACACTGAAACGTTTAAACAAATACTTGTATTCATTTTAAAAAAATTTCTTTTGTTTTTGGTAATTAATTTTAAAAAAGGGGTATGTATTAATTTTATTATTTAAAATTTGTTTAAAAAAGCGGTTAAAATAAAATTAGTTTATAACAAATGCTTTATAGTTTTATGTTTTAATATTATATTAAATGTTTTAGTAGTCATATAAAATTCTATTTTATACATTACTCACTTTAAACATCCCTTGTAATAATTCTACGATAGCATAATTGGTGTGTATAATTTATCGATCTAATTTTTTAAATAATCTAATAACATCTAACATGTTATCTTTTGTAATATAAATAATTTTTCTTACAAAGGTTCTGCTTAATATTCTTGATAAATATAATAAAAGTGTCATTGAATTGCTTGATTTCATGAATTTATATAGGTATAATTAGATAATATATGGATATATTATTAGATAATATCAGGTTTTTGCAGGTCTTGTAATACTGGAAAAGTCTTGGCATTGTAAAAATGCATTCTAGGTGAGGGGATAGTTTCTCAAAACTCATATAGGCACATTTTGTAGACATTATTTTACCCTTTTATGCAGCAAGATGTTTTTCCATGGCATTTAGCCATTTGCTATCTCTTTTTATCTAAAAATAGACTTGTTATAGATGTGTTCTTGTTTATAACAGCCATATAAAAAATCATATTATCTTTTCTTTATGGTCTTATGGGACAGAAAAGTTAACTCACCAAATGACTATATAAAATCAAATATGTTAGTTAGTATCCTTATTATTTACTTATTGGTTGATTAATATTACATTATTGATTTTAATTATAATAGCATCTGATATGGTATGACTCCCCTGTTTGCATTTTTCTGTTATATATACCATTTTTCTGTTATATACATCCTGGACTGGATTAATGTCCACATATACTTGAAATTTGCATATATACTCAAATATACTCTAATTTAAGATTTTCCCTCAAATTTTTTTATACAATAATTTTTTTTAATGATTTCTTACATTGTCCATTTAAAAAAATTTCACTTTTTGCAATATTTTTGAGTTCCTACATATTTTTAATTAATAAGATTCCATTCTTTTTACAGGTTTAATTATTGAATTATTTTTTTAGATTTTTTTTGTACTTTTAATATTATGACATAAGTGAGTTGTTATAATTCATTAAAGAGAAATTATCCAGTTATATTTTAGAATTGGGTATCTATATTATTTAATATATTTTTATATAACTCAGTTTAATCTGATTCTACTGAAATTCAATCAACCAAACCAACTAACATGGATCAATTATCAATGTTTGATGAATCATTGAATAACATTAAAAAAAGTCTGAGTTAATAGTATGCAACACTATGAAACATATACTTACATAAGGATATATCTAGTAGACAAATTCACATCATTCATCAGTATTTCCACATGAAATATTATTTATATAATATAGGATTGTCTTAAGTGTCATAAGACAAATATGTTACATCATAATGCTAAACCATTTTTTAAAGCATGAGCAAAGAGAAGGCAGTCAATCCAAAGTAATAATGTTCTGTGACAAACATTTTAGATACATGAAAACTATAGTTTAGTTTTCCTGTATTTATTTGGCCTTTCCATTTTTATTACTTCACTATGCACTATACCTCCTATTTCTTATTACAGACCTTCTAGTGAACACATCATATTTTTTCACCTACACTCCAATACATACCACATACTATTTTATCTTCTTGGTGCTCAGCAGTTTTAGTCATTTTGTCTGGCTCCTTTCCATGCTAGTTCTATGGAAATCTTGCTTTAGAGTATTCATTGCTATGTTAATTTCATCATTTATGATAAATTAGGATCTAGATAAAGTATTAATTTCAATATTTTTGAGTAATTAGTTCTGATAATAACTAAAAAAAATTGTTTTATACATTTTATTAAAGTGCAAATTTAAAAAAAATATATACTCAAATGTACTTGTATTTATTCAATTTTTTATGACACAAACATGGACACCCTGTAATGTGGTCATTGAGTATATCACTGATAAATGGCATAAAAATATATATAATAAAAGACTTTTGGGTAAAAAGATGATTAAATCAGTAAAAATTGTGTGTAAAATCTGTGATCATTTACCTTTCTCAATATGGTTGTATTTATTTGCATTGTTATTTTTTTAAAGTTTAAACAAATATATAATATTAATTAAAATATGTAATTTATTCACAGGGCATGAGGGTTAGACTGCATTTTATGTAGACACATTTATTATAGAATAATTAATAAAAAAATTATTTGTTTAAAAAAATTTCCTTTGTTAATTCTTTTTTTTTATGATGGCATTAAATTTAAAACTGGAGTAATACATTTATTGAATGCAGTCTGATGTGACACATTTAAGTACGTAATCCACTTCTATTTAACCTTTACTTAATATAATTAAATTTTGGGATGTTATCAATTAAATTAACTTATATACTGAAATTTATAGGATATTCCTCAAAATTATTATAATATAACTAGGTATATTATTATATAGGCAAAATTGTATTATACTAAAATAGAAATATATCTTTCTACATGGTTGTCACCAAGTCAGGATTATTGAATTAGTATGGGAATTTCATTTTATAAATTCCTGAAAAGAATAGTATAGAAATTTATTTATTTGGGAGGAATTTCAGGAATAGTATGGAAATTTGAATTTATGTATTTAAGTTAAATTTTAATAATTATAGATTTTATTTAGTGTCAATATTTTCACATTATTATAGCATATAAATAAATAGGTATAGTCTGATTTTCTATCTCTTTATATTCAGGATGATTGCCAATTATAGTTTCAAGTTAACAATAGACTGCCATTAGGCTTAGCTTGGTTTGCAATATGGATTGTTTAGAGGATCAGTGTAGTGTAACATGGATGAAGAGATTCAAACATTCTAGATGTATTTATTGCTGCAGAGGAAGCTGACATTCATCATCAGAACTTGATCTTTTTAAATGATGTTGAGATAGAGTCACATATTAAGTCTGCTGCAGATTTGTGTGATTCACAGATTGAAGCAACTGGATGCCTTCTATCATAAGCTGCTGGCTAAAAAAATTCATTTGCATGGTATTTTATTTGCAAAGCACTCTTTTGAGTCATAATCAGTTGGTGAAGAACACAGTTTTAACATGAACAAGAATATCTCAATGTATTATCTTCTGGCTGACAACATTTGCAGTAGGTGACTCATCAAGCATCACATTGTTTCAGTGGACTGGGAGATGTGAAGAATGTTGGCTGACATTGCATCATCCAGCAGGGATGTGGTTATTCCTACATTGCAGGATTTCCTACATTTTTATTATATCAACTAGAATACATGGGTCACACAAAAGGCCCCTATATGTGCTTATAATATTTACACAAATGCCCCTAAAAAGATATCAAAAATTTTGTTGTGCTTTGCAGGAATCGCACATCACTCATGATGGGTTTGGGGTGATAATCAAACACTAAATTTCTAGATGTAAAATACTAATTAGTATATATAAAATAATATAAATACCTATATATTATAATGAAATAATATAAATAATATAAAATAGTAATATTTGTAATAGTAATGTAATAATAATATACAAATGAATAAATAGGGAATAAGCATTGTTTTGAATAAGGAATCAATACAATAAGTCTTAACAATACAGTGCAAATTATAGTTGATGACTTAGTTTTTTTGTCGTCTATTTTCAAAGTCACCATTATGAATAAACTCTGCCAAGTACCCGACTTAGTCGCTGACTTTATTAAATCACCGTTATGAATTAAAAACTTGTCTTAGTCAAAGCACTAAGTCGCTGACTTTATTAAGTACTGATTCTTAATTTGTCTCTTAGCCTTAGTCAAGGATGTGAGTGCACAAAAATAACTTTAAAAATATTTCTAATATAAGTAAGTTTGGTTTCCATAATCTCCACTTTATTATACAATCACTATTATCTCTTACTTGTATATAAATTCTTTATTCGGTTAAAGATGTATTAATCTTCAATATTTGTTTTCTCTTTTTAGTAAGTTTCTCTACACTTAAAGTCGATTATCCAATAAGTACCTTCTTCAGCATGTCTTATCTGTGTCGACTCACCAGCCCTAAAGTGGCTCGAGCTCTGTTACCCGTCATGATGCCACAATCAGGACGACAGCCTGCCGCTTGTTACCACGAGAAAGTAATTGACCATTACGAAAATCCTCGCAATGTTGGATCCCTGGATAAAAAGGATTTGAATGTCGGCACTGGATTGGTTGGAGCCCCTGCTTGTGGTGACGTCATGAAGCTGCAGATTAAAGTACATAACACGTTTTAAACATTAATCAAATAAATTTTTTGGTTTAATTTTTTAAAATTTATTGAAATTGTTGTAAACTTTATTTTATAACCGAGGAAATTTTGGAAAGATTTTTCCGGATTTTTTGATTATTTAAACATTCTAGTTTTAAAATATATTTTTCCTTTGAAAATTAGAGTAATTGTGCATATTGAATAGGTAGTTTAATACTAACAAGAGAATATATTTAGTTTTCGATGTATTTAAGAACATGTTAGGCAAAAAAAGCATTTTGCCAAATAAATAATTGTTTGTTGTTTAAGTCATCTTATAATATGTATCAAAAGATTTATGTATCAATATAAATTTGTTTAATTAATTTATTTACATTCCGTGGTTTTCCAGTACTTTAAAAAAATAGTATTTCTCTAACATAGACACTTATGGGAAGACTTTTTAAATATTTAGTATAATAACATAATTGCTTAATATATATGTAGAATACTTTTTATGTATATTTAATAAAATGATGTAATTATTAATATATTTAATAAATATTAAAAGCATGATTTATAGTTATGCTACTGTTAATTTCATAGTATTATACTTCAAATAGTCCTAAGTTTTAACGAAATTTGTGTTTTCAATTTTTTCAATATAATTGTCTCAGGTTGATGATAATGGCAAGATCATTGATGCAAAGTTCAAGACCTTTGGTTGTGGGTCAGCTATTGCTTCAAGTTCGCTAGCAACCGAATGGATTAAAGGAAAATCTTTGGTCGAAGCATCATCGATCAAGAATACCGATATTGCGAAAGAGTTGAGTCTACCTCCAGTCAAACTGCACTGTTCAAGTGAGTAGAATACATTATATTAAAATTCGACTATTTTATATTCCGGTTTTTGTGTAATGATATTTTCTTTAAAATCTGTTCAATTGATAGGCTTATATTCATTTCAAAGTTTAATTAAGTTAACAATTTTTACCATGATATTGTTGCTTGATAATAAATAGTATCTATCTGTTTGTTATTTACCTTGGTAATTGATACATTTAGTCCTTCCTATCAAACTAAACATACTGTGGGTTTTTAGATTATTCGACCCGATGTATTCCACTGAAGCCTTTTGAGCCTTTATCCTTTAATTGAGTCGTGTAAGCTTCTAAACTCTACAGAGTGAACGCTTAAGTGTCTGGAGACTTAGGAATATACTGGTAACTTAATTGTAGAATACTAGGTATCGTAATTATGTGCGTGTATGCATAACATTATAATATGCGAAGTATAATATAAAATACTTACTAATAATGAATCTATGGCTATAGTTATGTAATAACTGCCCATTCACCTCTCAATTAAAATAATGAGCTATGTACAATTGAATTCTAATTCAGTGAACAGTTTCAGATGTTAATGAATTAATAATGAAAATTCCAATTAATTAGCTAAAGGTGGTATCACACTATGGTGTCATCATGGTGCCACATGCCTTGCTTTACTCTCCATCCCCCCACTGTCACGTCTCCTCCCCCAATACAGAGTTGTCCAAATTTAACTCCTGCAACGGTGGCATGGAAGCGAGTAGCAACTATGGGTCACTCAACTCAAAACCTATCTTGTTATGCGCGCGCAACTACTCATTGTTGTGTTTACCTCATATCTTCGCTCTTTCTCTCTTAAATCAATACAAATCTCCTTCACAACTTGCTCAAACGGCAGCATTTGTTCCTTCAAATCCAACTCTGACAGCTATAGCTCTATGTGTCGCCATAATGTGAACACATTTACCTAGATGAAGGCGTCCCATTGTCCCAACAGACCTCTCTGTTTTATCCGGTTGCCAACGACAGTTAATTGCTCCCACGCGTTACTACCCTCACTCCCTTTCGCCACTGTCGTCCTCCCAATCTCGGCGTGTTGATTGTTTTACTCCCTAGAGGGTTAATATTTAAATGTAGGTTAGGGTTAATTTATCGACTTGTATTTTCTCTGTATTTATTATGTTAGTAGCCAACAATGATATGTAAAACTTGCGCATAATTTCAATCATTGTCAACGTTGTTTTATTACAACAAATTTTAAAGATCTCGTGGGAAGTAAATGCATTTAATAGTACCGATTTATGATAATAATTTAGAATCTTTCGTTTATTATGGCTATAAATATTTTGGAAGTTGTGTGTTGAGCCAAATAGAAAAGTAAAATATTTCATAGATTGACTTGTTTTTCACAAAAGTGTTATTTCACATTGTTATCATTGAATTTTTTTATCAACTCAATTTCTTTATTTATCGTGAAAATCATATTGTTGATATAGGAATCTTCATCAATTTCTTACAACTCAAAGTTCTTGTTTATATTGGTTGAATTTTCAACAGACTAGAACGCTTCTGTAACTGTTTCCATTTCAAAGTATATTACATTTTTATCTAAATATTGTAAATGAAATGCGAAATCTTATCTATCAATTTGAAACTAGATATTATGCAAACATATTTATTCCCTGAACTGTAAAAGAACTTTGATATCATAATTACTTTATTCTATAAATTAGTATGTTAAAATAATTTACATAAAGGAAGATTTCAAATATATATATAGCAAAAGTATAATTTATTAAAAATTACTTTATTATTTGTAAATGATCACAGTTTGTCATTCAATCTTTTTAATTAATAATTACAATATCAATGAAAATGGTATTTGAATGTTTAAAATACAATTTTTTGTTGCATATTTTGATATTATTATAATAAATTCTTACTTGTAAAAGACGTGAGAGTTATTTAGCTATAGATTATAAGCCATGAACGTTTTTAAACCAGATTAAAATGCACCCTCAATAACCTCTTCGTAACCATACCTACAACAAACATTCTCTTTTTTGTTATAATACTAGCTTTTGTAATTATAATTCCTACATCTGCAATAATCGACTTTTGTTTTCTATGCCTGTAACAAATCTATACAAACCCTTTTCTCATTAAGAGTACACATTTTAATATTGTACCAATGTTTCTTTGATTATCATTGTCGGAATTATAGATTATAGGAATTGATTGATAGATTGTGTTGATTTTTGATAATCTATTTAGTGATAATCAATTGTTTTTCAATATATGTATTATGTTTTTCTATCTGTGTTTCTGCCATTTCAGTGCTGGCTGAAGATGCCATCAAAGCAGCCTTGAGTGATATTGAAGCTAAGCAAAAGAAAGCCAAAAACTGAGCGCCAGACAGAACTACGGAAGCATTGTTTTTGTGAATTGCTTATAACATGAAAAAATACTTTCTCAATTCATTTCACACATTCTTCAGGCGTTACTTAAAGCATTACACACTAATATACGTCATACAAACTTGATTTCATTATCATTGAATAATTTTCTTCATGTTTTTTCTATAATATTCGTTGAATAAAATCGATAACTATTGCGCTTTTACCTAACCTAGTGAGCTTCTTCGACAAACTCTTATTTGTGTATCATATATTATGTAGATAATTAATAGTCAGTGGAAAGTTTGATAAATAATAAACACTCATTACTAAGTAGAACGCTTTTTGTTTTGTTTTTGTTCCCGTCTTTTTGTTATTTGTAAATATTTTCAGTATGAATTAAATATTGGAATATGTTGTCTGCACCATCACGTATCCCACTATGTTTTGTTCTCCCCCATATCCGTACAAAAGATTACCCAGGTTTCGATCAAGTGTATGACTCTTTTTCTGGTTTGCTTATCATAATATGTGTTAATGCATATTTATGCACTTGTTTGCTGTTTATTAGTCAAAGGCGGCAATTATTTCACTTTTTAACCCATTGTAGGAGTTGTCAATTGTCATTTAATTGTAAGGATACTAAAGTATATAAAAAATCTTACTTAGTTTTAATTCTTTTATTATAATTTAACTGTATAATGTTGTTTCATCGTGGATAATTCTTTGCCTTCATATAATTATTTGTTTTTCGCTTGAAAAATGTTATTTGTGACTACCTAGATATCCCCGCTAACTGAGGTTTAATTGTTAATAGGTGTTTAAATATCAACTTTAATACTACATTTGATTAATATTTAAGTCTCATAATATTATATAATTATATTTCAAACTAATTTTATTGAATTAGGTTTGGGTGAGTACGCTAAAATATTGAAGTTATACATAAAATTATTGACTCCGTTCTAAATATTTTAGTTACACATTGAGTCCATTACATAAAACACCTTATACCTAAAATATATGATGCAGTATAGCTTATATAATAGATTAATTTTGTATTTCTTCTGCCAGTTCGTATTAACTCAAAATAACTAATTTGTGTTTTTAGTTATTTGGTTTCTACATTGATAAATTCAAAAAATAGATCTCCAGGTTAAACAAAATTTGTATTATTTTTTCTGCATGTTTATCCTTGTTATACATTTGTTATCATTATATTTTAGTGAAAAATATTTTCGCAACTTATATAGTTTGTCTTTAATTTGTACAGTATTTTTTTACCACAAAAAAAGTTTATTAACTTTATAAAAACAGGCTTAGCAAAAGAATTTTTCCAATTGCCAATTTTTCATGACTTTGTCGAAAATAATACAAAGTAATGTTTACTGTAATGATTTACTACACTATTAGAATACTAGTTTTGTTTGTACATTTATCTGTCAGATACGGCACTTTAAATTGCAGGAATATCACAAATTTTTGGGACATTTCAAACTCGTTATATATATAATTTTATGTAAGGCTGATGAAACTGATGCTGAACGAACATATATTATTCATAATACAAATATAATAATTATAAATCTCACCTATTAACGTAACATGAGTGAACATTATAATGATATAACGCCGCAAATGACATGTGAATTAGTTTCATTCATATAAAATTTCCTTCATCTGGGGACGAGGTGGCCCAGATGGTAGTGTGTCGGACTGCCGATCAGAAAGTAGCGGGTTTTGGGAGTTTTATTGATATTGTTTTTTTTGTAAATTAGCAGTTGTCTATAGGGTTATCGTGGAAAGTTCGTTAATTATGTTTATAATGTTATCAATATGATACAACAAGTTAAACTTTGCTAACAATATCATTCAGAAAGTAAAATACAGTTTGATTAAAAATATTTGCCATTCTCAATCACCATTTTATAATAATTTCCATTTCATGACGCATTATCTTATTTGAATCACTTTAAGCATTTTAGATATTGCATTTCATCTCTTTCGGACTTTTATGAATGTTTTTGATAATTTTCAATTCTGATTATATAGAGAAAATCCGAGAATTAGTATAAAAAATAGAAATGGATAATAAAGAATACTACAATAAAGAACTAGAATATTATATATAGTCTATTCTTTATTCCATATTCCCAGATCTCTTTTTTTGATTGAGTCAGATAAAGGACAGATAAATCTACAAATTACTTTTAAAATAATAAGCTAATGGTATATCTCGCCTTAGCTATTTAAAAAAATAATGTTTCTATAAAATCACTTTTGCCTTCGGCCTTTTTGTCAGTGTTAAGTAAGTATGGCAACACATTATTCTTTGTTTTCCCTTCATTCTATAGCAGTCAGACAAAAAAGTAAATAGTGACAAAATATTACATATTGGTGGAGCCATTACTGCGAGATAGCTCTGACTGATTGGATCAAATTGAGCAATCTTGCACTTTTGGGCCCCTTTAATTAAGTCAATTTCCCGTCTCCAGTTTCCCAGCCACCCCCTAGTTAAATGATCTGCTTCCCCCAAAAAATCACAAACAATATAATTCTTGTTTTTCTGTAGCTCTTATTTCTTGGGAGAAAAACCCTAACACCAACCAGAGTTTGACTTGAAACCCACATGCATCTCCCACCCCCTTGCAACAGCTACTATTCTTCTCTCTTTCAGCCATACGGAGTGTGAGAATTATATTCTGTTGGGATCTTGCACTATTCCGGAATTCCTACCTTAGGTGTATTTCCCGATAGAAAACTATAGGAGGACAGGTTAGACACACATTAACTGTAATACCACACTACAATACCGTCTGTAAAATTACAAACCATTATATTACTGCACTCATAGTTTGATTGTTCGAAAAAGATTTGTTTTCCATTTTATTTTTCGATTCTTCATCATCTAGGTGGCACCATGTCTGTGATACTAACTTCTGGTAAGAAACCTGCCAAGAAACTTCAAAAGGTGAAAGTAGCTAAGAAGCCTCACAAGTAAGTTGAACAATTAAATATAATATCTGTCTTTAATATATTGTTTTTAAAATAGACTTAATCCAGATATAATAGATGCCTAGATAGACATGAATATAATGGAAAACTTTGATGTGCTTATAAGAGTTTGGATATCTATTTGAATCAATATTTTTTCATGACAGTTTTAAAGTTTTGAATATTCTGTATAATTCGAATTGCGTACTTACTTACAATTATTTCATCAAAAAATTGTATACAAAGCAGTTATATCCAACCACGTTTATGAGTTTCAGTTGAAATATATCCACTGTAACTAAAGATTTAACTGCCACTTAAATGTTTGTTACCTAACTGTTAATATTTGAATATTGATTAGACATGCTTAAAAGGACAGTTATCTCTGAATGATGATCTTACATTAAAAGTTGAAACAAATATTTTTATATGTAATTTATAATAAAAATATTTGTTAATGGTAATAGTTGCGAACTATTTTAAATTATTAAAACATTTGTTACAAAACTTAGGTGATGAAGGTATGTGAAAAACATGCGTCCAAGTTATCATTATTATACATAATAATAATGACGACTTATAAGTTATATAAAATTAAAGTTATACGTCTTTTTATAACATTAATTTTCAAAAATGAAAATGCTATTTTTTTAGTTTTTATAAGATTGTTACCTAATAAATTCGCATTCGTCTGTTTTGATATCAAAAGATGTTTTACTTACTATTATTATTTCAGTTGAGTCTTATATAAATAAGTTATGCCCTAAACTCTCTTCGCTAGAGTTCAATCTTCTTCCACATGACTAAAGTTCTAACATCTCTTATATATTAAGAGTTGAAGTTGATTTAATTGAAATATAATATATAAATTATGGAATTTTGAGTTATTGGAACAGTTCTAGTGATACCAACAATCCACATACTGTACCTTCATTGTACCTACTGATCATTCATCTACCTTCATACCAACCATCCATCTACCTTAATACCAACCATCCATCTACCTTCACACCAACCATCCATCTACCTTAATACCAACCATCCATCTACCTTAATACCAACCATCCATCTACCTTAATACCAACCATCCATCTACCTTAATACCAACCATCCATCTACAATAGATCAATAGAATAGGAGAGCCAAAATA